>VZSR01003371.1:1983400-1997737 GCA_013398615.1 Brachypodius melanocephalos
GGTGTGGTTTGGTTGGTTTGGTTTGGTGTGGTTTGGTGTGGTTTGGGGGCTCAGAGGTGCAGGCAGGAGCTGCAGAGGCTCCTCCTCAGATTGTTGGAGCTGAGCAGCAGAATGTCCCTCTGGCATGTGACACAGGCAGCTCGTAGGCAGTAACCTGCATTTACAGCACTTCTACAGGAAAAAAATGAGCCAACAGACCTCATTCAGAGTGAACTGCATTTATTATTGATGAAGTATTTCAGATTGCAGCGACATTTTTTTTTTTTCTTTCAAGTTTGGTGTTTCTTACTTGGGAGGTTTTTTACATTATTAATTCAATCCTACAGAGCACCTTCCTCTTTTATTTTCTGCTTTCACTTTCTTCTTACTCCTTCCAAAGCTGTGAGATTTTAGGTTTGCAGTCAAGCTACTGAAAGCTCTGTTCTTGCTTAAAGAAATACTTCAGTACTGATTATTTTTTTTCTCCTACCTCCTCAGTATTTTATATTGAAGAGGAAGTATCATTATTTATATTAACCTCATCATGGGGGCATCTTATAATTCCCCACTGTGATGGCATCAGAAAGTTTTTTCTCAGTGGCCTGGGACAGAGGAAATGGCAAACAGCTTTGTCCTTTATCACACATTTCTGCAAGAGAAAGCTTGGGCTGAGTGCATCCCATATCATTAATGGTTTCAGAATTCTCATGGATCTTCACCTCAGACTATTCAGATGGGTCCAGGCTTCTGTATTGCCTGTGTTGTTTTCTGAGATGTAATCTGTCTTGTGCCACAGAACACGACTTGGAGATAACCAAAACTGGCTGTGCCTGAGCTGCAGCTGAAACCAGGAGCAGTAAAAAAGCCCCACAATCTTTTTCTGAGCAAGTAAATCCCTGATAAGCAGCATTTTGCACTGGCTGAAAAAGTTATCTGGGGTTTGAACACAGAAAAGACATGACTTTTCTCTACAGTAATCTTTTATAAAGAGATTGAAATAACTGTGAAAGTCAAGATTCATTATGCCATAATATTACTGAACTAAAATGCAAAAATGTCTTGAGGAAACAAGATAGTCATAAAAAACCCCCAAATTAAAAACTACCTTTGTCCACTGCACTTTTGCAGATGATTCCCTGAATTCAGGCTTGTTTTCCACCCATCACTGCCTTTCTGGCTGGAAACTGTCCTCAAAGGAGCTCCTTTCCCTTTTGTTTCAATGCCTGCACCTCTCAGATGCCCTCCTCTGCACCAAGTGCTCCCTCCCTTGCCTTTCCCTGTTCTTCTGGCTCTGTGCTGGAGCCCAGGTTCTTTCTCCAGGGCTCATCTCCTCCTCCTCACCACTTTTCCCAGGCAATCTCTGTCTGTTCCAATCTGGCTGGGGAGCCTCTGCCCCAGGTGTTGCAGGGTGAGGATGTGCAGCTCTGTGTCTCAGGTGTGTGAATTAGGATTGTCCAAAATCTGGGCCATCCCAGACTGTCTCCAAAGCATCATTTGCCAGAAGCAAAACGTTCCTTTTGGATTACCCACTCTGTGGTGATTACCCTGAGAGAAGGGCTGAGAGCTGGCTCTGCATTATCCTGTCAGGCTGCACTCAGCAGTGACCTGAGACCCTCTTTGCTAAACCACTGAGTTCCATTTGCTGCCTGGCTACAGGGAGGAACTTGGCTTGGATACCCCAGAAAAACACCCCAGGGGCTCCACACTGTGGACCAGCAGTGTAGAGTAGGAGGAGAGGAGTCTACAATTTCCCTGCAGCAATTCTGTGAACTTTTGGGACACTTTTCCCAGCTGCTTCAAATTTGAAACTGGACTGTTGCCCTCCCTCACTTTGATTCTGTTGGGTTTTTTAGGGGAGGTTAGATTTTTATTTACTTCCTGTCAAAGTGTGACTTCTCAGAGCAGGCTTTGATGAGAGAGATTAATTTCCATGTTTTATGTTATGGAGATTTGTGTGTTGCCTGAACTGAAATTGTGCCCCACAAGTGTTACTGTGGGAACCACTCAGCATTGGTCCTCTTAGCAAGAGCTTCCCTTGCCTGGAAATCCTTTTTTCCTGGGCTTTCAATTTCTTGTAGATAGACTCTGAAGTGCTGGTGTGTTTTTTATAGACACTTAATTTCTCCTCTTTTAGATTTGTGCCTTTGCAAGACTCACAAAACTTGCTTGCAGACCACGGTGCAGACGTGTGTGTGCTGGGTAACATTCAACTGTTGGGTTGTTTACTGCAACCAGGGCATAAAAGGCAGTATTTGGGCATTTAGCTTAATTATTTGGGTCAGGCTGCAGTTGGAGGTACAAGCAATCTTCACCCAGATTGCTTAAAAAATAAACAGAGGTCTGGCAGATGTGGGAACTGGTGGTGGAGGTGGCGAAGGAAACCAGCCCATCGATGGAAAGGAGGTGTGGGAGTTGAGTTTATCTGATCACTTCAAAACTCTCAGGACTTCTGCACTGAATGGAGGCGCTTTGGGATTGATTTTTGGGATCAAGTGTGGGAGCTGAGTTTATCTGACCTTTATAACACACCCAGAACTCCTGCACTGAATGTTGGGAGGAGCTTTGGGGCCGATTCCTGTGATCAGGTGTGGAAGCTTTTCCTGCTGCCTGGTGCTGTGTGTTGGGATGAAATCTCTGACTGCAGTGCTCAGAGTGTTGGGGCTGGGGAGGGGCTGGGGGCAGCCTGTGTGGGATGGCACGAAGCTCAGGGAGGGTTTGTTAACCTGTCTGCTCTGCCTTTATTCCCACTTGTGGCTGCCTGTCTCATTAACCTGCGTGATCTGACACCGTCTCTGTAGCAGGCAACTTGAACACAGAAGCTCTCTCTCCACGTGGAAGCTGCACAAGCCAATTTAAATTTAACAAAAAGTTTGGAGGAATTTCAGGAGCCTCACTCCTGAAGTCATAAATGTATATCAATGAATAGGAACTTCATAAGTATGCTATGTAAATTCTTCTATCTGCAATTAATTCTATATTAAAATCCATGTATTGGTGAATTAGACACCTGTAAAGTATGGATAATACTGAATCAATGAATCATCACCAATGGTGAGGCCCCTTGTAAAGAATTTTATCAGGAATTTATATTAATGCTTTTTGAAACTGTCACAAACATATTTGATTGTAATTATCTTTGTCTGAGGTTCTGGTAAGAAACCCTGTATCATCTTGTGATACAAATGCTTCATAACTGGATCCTTGTCCTCTGCAGTAACATTAAAGTGACTCTATATCCCTTATGTACACAAATAAAACAGGAGACATTTCAAAATACCCTCTCTTTATCATAAACTGATTATAATTGTTTTGCCAAAATGACCCTTCAGTCACAAGTTAGTTTAGCTTACAATGCACTGAAATTGAATAAAGATTTTGTTCTTACACATCTATTTTCCCCAGTGGTAGTGATCTGACCCCAATTGAAATTCGTACCAGTAAGGACATGTTTTCCACAGTGCCTTCTTGTTCTGCTTTGTTTAAAAGAAGGGAAGGGAATCTTTCCTTCTTTACTTCAGCCAATCTAAAATCAATCAATGGCAGCTGATTAACATTTGGAATCCTATTGTTGTTTTGGTGGATTTCTCTTTTTTTTTTTTTTTCTGGTGTAAAATTTAAAATGCAAGCCCAGATTTTTCCTTTAGCATCACAGACAGGGACTCTGGGCATTCTTGGCCCCTGGAATGCCTGGCTGTGGTACAAGTTGCAGTTCCCTGGTGACTAACACGGATGATGCCAAGGAAGCCCTGGAATAAGGGGGTGGGAAGCTGTTGGGTGGGAGTAGCTGAAGGACTGTTTGGCACCATGGCAGAGCTCCCTGGCACGCAGAGCATGCTCCAAGAGCTTGCTCTGCCTTTTTCACTGGCACTCTATTCAATGAGTGTCTTTAAAGGATCACTAGCCCCGTGAGCCTTTTGTGGCTCTTGGATTCTCCAAATGTGAAACCACTTGAGAAGTGACTCAGACCGGTTGTGCTCCTCTCCAGAGGAAAGGGGAGATTACTGGTGTTTAACTGGAGTAATGCAGCACCATTAATCTATAGTTTTGTGTACCTCTGGGGTTTTTTCTTTCTTTTTTTTTTTTTTTAATTTTTTTATTTTATATTTTTTAATAACTTGCAGACTTGTACACACCAGTTTGTGAGAGTGTCTTTTTAATCAAATATGGGGAAAAGAAGGCTCTGGGAATGGCTCCCAGCAACTTCCAGTGCCTAAAGGGGCTCTCAGAGAGCTGGAAGGGCACTTTGGAGAAGGGCCTGGAGTGACAGGGCAGGAGGGAACAGCTTTAGGCTGAAGCAGGGTATATTTAGATTGGATATCATGAGGAAACTCTTGACTGTGAGAGTGGAGAGACAGAGATTGCCCAGAGAAGCGGTGGCTGCCCCTGAATCCCTGGAAGTGTCCAAGGCCAGGCTGGATGGGGCTTGGAGCAACCTGGGACAGAGGGAGGCGTCCCAGTCCGTGGCAGGGGTGAAACAAAGTGATCTTTGATGTCCCTTCCAACCCAAACCATTCTGTGATTTGTTGATTCTGTCAATATGGCCCTCTGCTCACAGCTTTGGTTTTAGCAGCAGATTATTCGAGTTAGTGAGGTTGGATAAACTAAAAAAATACCCAAACATTAAACAACCAAAAGCCTCTAAGGTATTCAAAGTGCAGGAAGCAGTATTTATTCAACAAAGCCTTACTAAGAATTCTAAATAATAAGATCCTAAAAAGCATTCTTATGCAAGCACAAGGAGCATGGTTCATCAATATTTGATGGCTGGGTGTTTAATATTGGCTACGGCTGTTCTTGTGTGTATCTTTTTATTATACACTGTGACTCCACCAAGACTTCTGATTCTACTCTGAGGCCTCGCTGCAGGCATTTAAACTTACTCTCACAACCATGACACAAATACAAGAGCTAATGGCTCTGAGCATAAAAATAAGAAGGAAATCAGAGATCTCTGTAACCAATGAGCTCCTGTCTGTGTTAAAGTTGAAATATTTAAGAATAACTCCTGAAACACAGAGCACCTTGACATGAGCACTGTTAAATGTCAAACAGCAGGGAAATGCAGACAGGTAGAGAAAATGAAGCCTTGCAACCATCAGGTTTCTGTATTTTAAAACACTTCAGAGCAAATTGAGGAGGCTCTTGCCATTCTCTGTGTTCCCAGCACAGTTAGAGATGACTTGTGATGCTCCATGCCCGAAACAGCCACTGGCAGTTCTGGTCTCTGTCTGACAACCTCTGGCCCCTGTTGGACAGAGCCTGGATAATAATTTTTCCAAAGAAGGACAAGATATTTTTCAAATGATGCACCATGTGAACACCTCTGCCATAGAAATGAAGAATAAATTTGCCATAATATTTTAAGAGCTAGAGGTGAAGGGTTCAGTTTATAGAATATATCAAAGGCTGGGAAGATTTCTGTGCTCCACATCTTCCTACTTTATCTTTCTATAACTGAGAGCAAACTCTTTATTTTGATGCTGTGTCCTTAAGTAAAATCCTCTCCCCTGTCACTACCACCTTAAACAAATAAAAGACAAATGTTTTTAAAATGTTACCTGATTTGAACTGCAACATTTTCGAGCAGGCTTGGCTAGGAAATTATCAGTATTTATTCGAGAGGAAAAATATTCATTGCATTATTTAAAAAAATATTTTCTTAGCATATAATTTTAGGGGGGAAAGTCCAATGACTAGAGGTTCCCAAAATGCCAAATTGATTTCCATTCACAATAAGAAAAATCTGTACTGAGGCTTTGAAGGGTTACAGTGAGGAACTGATCTTCCTGTTGTCAAACTTTAAATCAAATACAGCTTTCTTTGAAAAAAAAAAAAAAACCAAACAAAAAACCCCAACAAACCATCAAAACAAAACAAAAAAAACCCAAAAAACCTTTTTTTGTTGAGGAAAAAATATTAACAATATAGTTCCATCTAGGCATGTTTTGAAGAGAATCAGAGACTTCTCTACAAGGGACATCATGATCTGATTTAAGCCAGAATAGCTCCACTCTCATCAGAAGTTAATCTTTTTAAGGTCTTTTAAGTTATTACCTGGTAGGATTTAAAAACAGGATGGTTTCTGCTTTCTTAACTTGCAGTATTTTAGGCAGGACTCACCAGGCTCTGCATTCTGGAACACTTGCCCAATGTAAATGTTTAAAAGAGCCTCTTTTTTGGATGCTGGCCTTTTTGCCAAAGTATCTCCTTTTAAGAGCAGCATTTTCTATGTTGTGTGTTTATGCACTGGCTGAGAAAAAAAAAAAAAAAAGTCTGGACTAATTCTGTCCCATTTGAATCACAGAATTATTGAGGCTGGAAAAGCCCTCTGAGATCATCAATCCCAACCATTCCTCAGCAGTTCCAAGGCCACCATTGACCACGTCCCCAAGTGCCACATCCACATGGCTTTTAAATCCCTCCAGGGATGGGAACTCCACCACTGCCCTGGGCAGCTGGGACAATACCTGCCAACCCTTTTTGTGAAGGATTTTTTCAAATATCCAACCTAAAACTGCTCTGGCAGAACCTGATGCTGTTTCCTCTTATTCTATTTCCTCTTATTCTATTGCTGTTTCCTCTTATTCTATTTCTAACTCATAATGAGAATATTACATATTCTCATTATGAGTTAGAGATTACTCTGATTGTTTTTATCCCAAATAGTGTGCGATGGCATAAAGAAATGCCTTGTAGCAATCTCAGTATGCAAAACTGACACCATACACTTTATAATGTGCAATTTCATGAAAGGAGGTATTAAATTAGCTTGATAGGATCACTTTCAAAAGAAAATGTGATTTATGGCATCTTGTTTAAGTCTTTATCTGCTATATCTTGTGTCAACCATTATTTTCCTCAGAACCAGCATCAGGCTGACGTGCCTGTAGTTATTTGGTTTATCTAAATGTTGGTTAATCTAAATACCAACACTGTCTCCATCTGAAGGATGTGGATGCAGGGCACACGGGATTGCTGTGTTTTCAGATTTATTTTTTTCCCAGGATTGGAAATCACCCACATTCATCTGGGCTAATGGGGACACGTAAATCTTGCAGTCAAAGATGGCACTGTTGGGTGCAGCTGAGCTCCAGTTCATTACGTCCTCACACATAATCATGAAATATGTGAGATTAACCGAGCCCTGGGAAATGCCTGTTTCTCACTGCTGGTGATGAAGGCAGTTTGGGATGATTTGCTCGTAGGTGTCCACACTCTGCCAACTCCTCAAATTAAATATTGTTCAAAGAAAGTAAATAGGACAATGGAAGGATACCAGAGCCTGTCAGCTGAGCAATAATTCTGAGGGAAATGGAGTGTGATGAGTGACTGCCAAGGAGGAAATCACAGCGATGCAAGCAGACAGAACATTATTGACAGCACATCTTTAGCATGGCAAAATTAGGCAAAACTCATAGTTAAGACATCTGACTCTCTGCTACCTGCACAGCCAAATTTCTATTCCCAGGTTGGTCTAAACTGTGGAACAATTTTTAATTACTTAAGCACACACATTTTTTTTCAGCAATATTCTGTCTTAATCCACAAGTATGCTGGAATTCTGGGAATATACCACGGCTGCATTCAGAGGAATGTCTGTTGTCTGTCAGACTTTGTCCTCTCTTTCTGTCAGCAGCTGGGCTGAGCAAGCCCAGGGACAGCAGGAAGGGAACACATCCTTGTGGTGAGGCTGAGAGTAAATGAGATTTCAACCTCTGCCTTCAATTACGTGATGCCCAGCAAGTCACTTAAACCAATCTTTGCACAAATGGTCATTAATTGAGCATCCCTGCCTTCCAGGTCTCTCACCCTCACATCCCAGATGGTGACTCACAGGAGCCTGAGCTCCTGCAGTAGCAGCCAAAGTCACTGAGTCCGTGTTTGAATAAAAAAACAACCCAGGATACAGAGATAAGTACTCTGAAAAAATATTGCAGGTGTTTCAGGCTGGACAATCCTTATTATTTGCATTTACTTGATTTTAACGTCTTTGTGTTTCAGCTACCTCTTGGCAGAATGGACGCATGTTACCTCCCAGCAAGGGTAATTTAATTAATATTTAAGAAGTAGTTGGTTTCTGAAGTGATGAGCACACTAGGAGGTTCGGGGAGAAATTAATAATTATGTTTTTGGAGCTGGCGTTGACTAGGGCAGAGTAAATACAGGACAGGCCAGTAAACTGAAAGATGAGTGCAAGTGGCAGCTGATTAAGTGAGCATTGTCCTTCCTGCTCTAGGGATGAGGTGTGAAACACAAGCAATTAACTTTCTGTCCGTCCTGAATCCCAGATAATATATCTGAAATCAGATCACTGTAAAATCGGACCACTTTTTCGCTGGAATGTTATGGTGAAAGCTTGCTTTAGAACGTTGTGTTACCCTGGGAAAATAAATTACTTTTTCTCACTAAAATGATTTGAACGTTATTCAGAATTTCTTCTTTCAAATGGAAAGAAAGAGAAAAAAAATGGAGAAAGCATTTTACTCGAGAAAACACATTTTCAACTTTTTGAACACCAGAAGGAGACACTGACTGAACTCCAAGTCTTTGTCTGTTTTAGTGTGCAGGCTTCCATGGAATCCCAGGGCAAAACATCAGCGCAGACACAAAGTTTATGTGTTAACAACCCCTGTGTAGAGCTGAGCACCTGGCTTTGTGTCCCTGAGAAAGGCAAGATTCTGTCTCGGGTTATTCTTCACAGAATCATGGAATGGTTTGGGTTGGAAGAGACCTTAAAGATCCTCCAGTTCCACCCCCTGCCATGGGCAGGGACAGCCACCACATTCTTGTGATGTGAAAAGGGACAAGGCTGACTCAGGTACTGATGGAGGCATAAACTTCATCCTGTGATGAACTACTGGAACTTATGTTGAGGGGTTTTCATGAGGGAAGATGTGCTTCAAATCCCTGACATTCCTGTGTATCCAACGTGCTTTTGAAAATAATCCTGTCCTGGAAAAATTGCAAATAATCATGATGATATTTTCGTAATTAAAATGCAAATGTACAGAAAATTCTCTAAGGGTAAGAAAAGTGATTCCTATACAACACTTCTCATCAGTGGAATATTACTTCTTAAAAAAAGGAGGAAATAAGCAGAACCATTCTCTATTGTTTCACAGATACATAAATTGAGGTCAGATGCATTACAAACAGTACAGACAGCAGAAATTGAAATATCATAAAATGCCATTTCTACAGTATCATGCATCGTAAAAGTAGAATAAAGAAATTAATGTTCACTGCTCAATTCAATAAACTAGGAATTATTAAAACTTACAATAGATTAGACATTCTCTTTATGCCAATTAAATCATCATTCTTGTGTGTAATATCTACCTGCAAAAAAAGATTGAATTGCATGCTGCTATCAGACTTAATAGTGCAGTTTGAAAATGTTCTATTGAACAGTTCCTTTTTATAAAAACCTTTTCCTTTCGAGAATCTGACCAAAAGAGGGTTTGGGATTGGGTTTTTTTGGCAGTTAGAATTAGCAAGGGTTTGTTTCAGCTTCATATTGGTAACAGCCATACTGAAATTAGTTAAAATAGAAAAGTTCTAATTTCTTATTTCCCTTCCCCTGAAAACATATTATTTTTCTAAGTGCTATAAACAAAGATTTTTGTTTTTCATCTGTCAAAATTTAGATTGGCAGATAATTTGCCTAATTTCCATGAAAAGTACAATGCACAAGAGCCATCTTTTTTTTGAAACTGACCACGAGACTAAGCAAATCCCTTGTGTATGGTGAAATGTCAAAGGCAGATCCTGCTTTGCCTTGGGAAGCACAAATCCTTATTTTAGGGGGTAAAATCGTTGCTCAGGATGAACAAAGGCTGAATGAAGGATCTGCTCACTAGCAGAGATACCCATGAAGTGTCGTGACTAATCGGGCAGGCGACTCTGAAATTAGCATTTGCTGAATGGTTTAATACAAATCAGCGCGGTGCGGAAAAAATAACAGCAATTACCCAGTTGCATAACTCCCAGGAAACATCTATCAGACATCACAGACTAGCTGGAAATCTATAATTTAGCATTCCCCTTCCCCAGAACTGCCTGTTCCTGCTCAAGATGGTCTCTCTCCACCATATCCCCCATCTGCTCCACCCCCGCTTCCTATCCTGTCTCGTTGCTTGTACACTTTTTTTTAAAAAAATATTTTATTTTTTTGTTATTGGTATTCATTTTAAGGAATCAATACCAGTCCTCCAGTCGAACCTTCAGGCTGCTGAGGGCCTCTGCCAGTTAAACAGGGATTCCAAGTCCCATCAGCTCCAAGTCACTGGTTTCCATTTAATCTTATCTAGCCAAGCCACGGTGCTGCTGTCTACCAGTGGTATCAGAGTCTGGGTTGCAATCGTGTGTTGGCAGGGGAATTTCACAGAGGAATCCCTTCTCAGCAGAGCTGCTTTTGATATCCTGTGCACGGTGCTGATTCTTAATTTATTTGTGATCGGGGGAGTAAAATGCCACAGTCCAGAGATGCTGAGGGAGGGTGACTGGGAGACATCAGTGTGTCCTCAGGTGAAATGCATCCCCTGCATGTTATTATTGCTGTTGCTGTTGGTATTGTCAGATTTTTTGTTATTTTTATATTCCTTGGGCTGTAGCAGTTTAAACTGAGGGTGTTTATGGCCAGGATCCAGAGGAGAATTTGTGAAGCCTTGGCCAAGGTTTCCACCCTTTGGGTTGTAACTCAGCACTGGTGTCAGGGGCTGCAGAGGGTCTGAAGGACCTCCCTGAGGTGCAGTTCCTGCAGGTGCAGTTTTTGTGAGGATGAGCAGTGTAACACCCCTGATCCGGCACCGCTGCAGTGACGTTTGTGGGCAGGAGGTGTGAAAAGCAGGATGCAGTGCTCAAATCTCTCCTTCCCAGCAATGTCTCCCTTCCCTCCAACAGCCTCAAAGGCGCTTGATGCCCCTGAGCCTTTCACACTCTTCTGTTGCTTCTTTATCTTCTTTTCTTTTAAAGTTGGGATTAAATACTCAAGAGATGTTGTTTCATTTTCGAACTCAGATGTTTATTAATTCTTATCCATGTTACAGTCTCTCAAGTTGTGAGTTCTAGCTAACAAAGTGAAGAATGGCCTCTATCTCTTTATTTACAAGGCCTTTTAAGGAATATGTCCAATTAGGAAATGACACCTCAATTATTTTTACTTTTAACCCAATAACCAACCATCCATGGTCCACAATGCAGATTTTTCTACCCAATTACAAAGCACCACCCAGACCCATGAAGAAGAAGGTGAAAAAGGAAGGACTGTCCTCCACCCTAAATCCTCTATCTTGCTTTGTATATATTACTGTATACTAAATCCTTACACTCTAAATTTTCCACCCTGTGATATCACACACTTCTATTCAAACTGCACACCCATATTCCCAGTGCTATCACTCAATTTTGGAAGCCTCTTCCACAGCCTCAGGTCAATGCAGTGTTTTCTTGGAGGTCAGTGCCTGTCAGCACAGAAAATTTAAAATTCTCAGTGCCCAGGGTTCCAACACTCTTCCAAAATGTCTTCTACATCTCACAACTCCTGCTTCTGACTTTTACAAATCATTCGACCATGCTAACTATTTGATATTTCATTTCTAAGAACTGTGCCTATAAAGATGTTTAAATCACCTAAGATAGGACTTTGGTTTGGGTTGAAAAATCTAATAATATCTTTGCTGGCTCAAGGATAGAATGGGTCTTTTAGGTGAGATCCTGAAGGGATTATCTGCTGGTTTTAGGTACTTTTAGGTATAATAAAATCTTTTTCTAATGGCAACTGACAATCTGTGAGCACATAAACTCTTTGCATACCTTCAGAGGCCTCAGTTACCAACATTTCCAATTTGAAAGCACATCCCTCTAGACGACACAGTCTCCTCTTTAAATGTCAGCAACTTACCAGTTTCCAGCCCCTTTCAGGGAAAAACACCTTTTACAGTGTGTGGATATAGCATGTGATAAAATAGACAGAAGCTTATAGCTGCCTGTTTGTGTTTTATTGACATTTCTGACATGTGTAAAATTACTGTAATATAAAGAGGGTTAACCACAGTGTTTAGCTGAGAGACTGCTCAAACAGTGACTGAAAACAAGTGCTTCTCTAATAATCACTGGCAATTAAAAGAAAAGAAAAAGTTAAAGGAGAGGAATCTTGTTTATCTAAATAGGTCACTAGAGAGAAGCTGATAAGGGGAGGAAAAAAAAATCAATGACTGACATGAGTGGAAAAGTAGAAACCACTAAATTTTCAGTCCTGCCCTGACAACACCACTTGTCTTGAGGGTGTCATAATTGCTTGGGCAATTTTGTGTGACAACAAAATTCCAGTTATGCTGGAAGAAGCTTTGTGACCTGCTATTACAGCTTTAAGTTTCCATTAAACAGTCGCTCTTTGCATTCCCCTGCAATCTGTAGCTCCTGCTTTTGACCACAGAAAGAACTCTTCTGGTTGGTTTGTGTTCTGCATAATAATGAATATTTTACACTTGCCAGTAGCAATGGAACAGGATCGAGCCTTGAGGACAACAGACTGTTCTGCTCAGCTTTTTGTTGGATACAAGGAGTACACAGGAAATTAAAAAAAAAAATGAAATAAATCCCCATATTCTTCCAGCCAGGCTTTTAAACATGAATCACATTCAATCACAGACTCATTTAGGCTGGAAAAAAAGTAATTTTTTTCCCTCTAAAGTAATTAAGTCCAACCATTAACCTGGCACTGCCAAGTCCACCACAAAACCATTTCCACAAGTGCCACCTGTGGGTTTGTTTTTTGTGGAGAGAAGTGGGAATAGCTGGGAATAGATTATATGTCTGTGTAAAGCAATTTGAGGAAACCACATCCTCCAACTAAGCTGATGGAAAATGAGGAGTAATAAATAACACTGGGAGAAACAAGAGGCTCTGAAGAGAATCCCCTCCCTCTGCTGTGCTTGGGGGCTGATTTGTCCTCTCGTGGAAAGTTCTGGTTATTCCTGTGCGTTGTGGGAAGGTGGCTGCTGTTGTCTCATGTTCCTGGGGGAGGTGAACAATTGCTGGCATCCCTGGGGTTGGTTCTGCAGGGATTTTGTCCTCCTCAAAAAATAAACCCTGAGGTATTTCGGGAAAAGGAAGCTATTGATGGATTCAGATATTCTCCAGACTTTTGTGGAATGACCTGAGCATTGCCCAAGTCTGATGTCAGGGATCAGAATTGCCTGACCAGTCAGACTTTACCATGCAGATATTTAAATTATTTCAGTGAGTCACTGAAGCCTCTTCTTTTAGTAAAAGCAAAGAAGCAAGTGACTGTAGGGTGCTGATAGCTGCATCCTAAAGCAGACTTTGGGCAAGAAGATCACATTCTAAAATAGTTATTTTTGCCTTTGGCAGAAAAAGAAGAAGGACCCTGAGGTGTCTTGCTCAGGTGTGAAGGTATATGAAGTTAGATGTGAATCCTAATCTGCATATTAGGGAATGCAAAGGGAGGTGAGGAACTAACATTTAATAAAAATAAAGAGTTAAAATATAACGACAAAAACATCAAAATGTTTTATCTTAAATAAGAAGCAGGAGAAATATGAAAAAACAAACAAACCAACAAACTTATTGTGATTTTTCCTGCCTGTCAAGGTTGTTTTGAGATGAAAATGAACTTTGTATCAACTCTTCCACTGAAGGATAAATTAAGCTTGATGAGCAAATAGATGAGTAAAGCATGTTCCGTCTTGTGAGAAGAGTTTTGCTTTTTCGAGCCTTTCCGTGGCTAAGGAGGCCAGGATTAGCACTACTGCAATGTTTTTTTTAAGTAAGTCCAGCATTTCCTTGTGCAATATTTTCTAAAAGATGAGAGGAGTGTGAAAATTAAAAAGAAGAGAGGTTTATGCCAGCATTTCAAGAGCTGCTTACTTTACCCTTGGAAATAACGTATGGCTCTCTGTGTGTTTTCTGCTGTTTTTATAGGACAAATATCTCCCAGTCTGCAGCTGACATATTTCTTCCTGATTTTATCTATTTTTCTTTAACCTTTAAACAAAAGAAACGTCAATATTTCATGTTATATGTAACAGATGCATATAAAAATATATTCCTGTTCACCTCATTATTAAATACCATTACAGAATCTCAATGGGAAATCAGATAAGGATGAGATGCTTTTTGAAAATTGGTTGTTGGGCTATTGTTGCTAGAAAATTATTTTGGTAATAGGAAGGAGAAGAAGAGCACATATTAAAAAATATTCTGTAACATAATATTAGTAGACAGATATCCTGAATTAGGGATATCAAGAAGGATAGGGTTCTTCTTTATAGTATATATATAAAATATATAATTAATATATAAATTATAAAGATAAAATAAATATATAATATGCAA
>VZSR01003371.1:1997837-2008096 GCA_013398615.1 Brachypodius melanocephalos
TATATTATATATTATATATTATATATTATATATAGCCATATTTTACAAAAACAAAAGAAATACAGTAGAAGTGTGAGGAAAAGTCTGAAGATTTAAATTAGAATACATTTTTCCTTGTTCTCTTTATTCATACCTCTATACTGTGTAAAATACAGTAATGTTCCCTGGAACAGAAAATACAAATCAGAATTTTCCCAGATTAAGTCATGAGCCAACTAGGCTAGAGATTAAAACTCTCTCTCTCTGTCTCTGTCTCCCTCCAGTCTAATCTTTAATTGCATTATATTAAATGAAACAAAGAAAGGGGTCAGAGATAACCTTTCCACTTTTCACCCTGGAATATTTATAATCTGGTTCAGTACATTCTCCTGGAGAAAGACAAGGTTTTGAATCCTCTCAGGGAAAATCAGGCATTTATTCTGCACCCTGGCAGAGTGCATTAAGTTCTGAGACCGAAAAAATGGAGATGATTTTCTTTTCTGAGTAAGAGCAAGAGCTGAAGAATAAATTCAGTATCCAAGACTTCAACTCACACAGCCTGGGAGGGACCACTGGAAGTCATCAAGATTTCCTTTCTGCTTAGGACAGGCCATGGAATTTGCACCCAACTTATAGGCTAGACCCATTATTCAGAAGAGAAATTAATACTCATGCGTGATATCCAGGATCCTCTTCTTTTTTTAAAAAAAAACATCATTGAGGTTGCTCAAGAAAATTCATCTTTCTGGTGACCTAATCATCACAGTCTTTTTCAGATCATTCATTACCATAGTGTGCAACATGTGCCTTTTTGAACACATGTCCAAAGTGCTTTAGGTTAGCCAAAAGTACTTCTGAAAAATCTGAAAAAACGTTGAATTTATGTACATAACACCTAAAACATTGAATATTCTTCCATGATGAAGAAAATCTGGGAAGAATTATTTCACAATCAATATATTGAATTGGCTTGGGGCAGTTTTAGAGAATTTGTTCAAAGGAGTAAATAATTTCTTATCACAAAATTTAGTTGCTTTAGTTTTTCTGCTCTATGTATGATTAATGATTTTTATTCCCAAAATGGCTCCAAATTTTTGCTTCTGGAAAAAATACAAGTTTCATCTCTGTCAGTGATCTCACTGTCTGCAGAAGACATTTTCAAATGAATGTATGGACAATAATACAGTCAAAAAACATGAACAGAACATGACAAGAAAATTCAGAAGAGCTCAGACACATTAACAGATTTTCAGAAATGCCTTTTTGTCTTTCTGCCCCATTTTCTGTGCCTTTGTTTTTTTACTGGAGAGCTGTGGGGACACTGTTCACAACCTGTGCACTGCCTGTCATCATCACCCCCATGGTCCTGATTGAAGAGTCCAGCTGCAACTGCAAGAGAATTAATAACAGAAAAACAACATCAGGAATTAATAACAGGAAAACAGCATCAGGAAAGGGGCAAAAGCAGCAGTGGAAAGGTGGGACAAACCCAGGAACTGATTTTATACTGTTCAAAATGGCCATGTTTCAAAGTACAAGTGAAGAGAGGGGGAAAAAATAAAAATGGAAAAAAAAATGCAGCCAAAATGCTGCTTGGAAGGAAATACAATAATCTTGTTTAATCCTGAATCATCGTTGCAATCAATTCAATTTTGTAGGTAAGCTCCCATGACACATCTCTTCCAAGAGCTAACAAGAGACAGAGCTGAAATATCAACAACCCCAATAGGAGACCAAATTTTCTCGCATGATGAAAATCTCTGCTTGGGGAGGTTTCAGATCTGCGTGATCACTGTGAAACTGAAATTACTCCAAGTGATTTTGATGAGCCACTGTCTTCACAGAGAAACTGTTTGATGTTAATGCAAGAAAGGAGTCATGAGACCAAATGAAAGCTTTGGGGGAAGGGAGAATGATTTTTTTTTTTTTTAATATTCACTATAAATACTTGTGATAGAATTTAAAAAAAAAAGAAAAACAGAAGAAAAGAAGACTAGAGAGATGAGCAGGGTTGGGCAGATATACAGGATTTAATTCTTTTCACAACAAAAGAAGAAATGAACAACAGCAGAAGATAATGTTCAACAGCACATCAAAAGCTGAACTGTGTGCATATCAACGGAATCCTGCTTTTTGAATTAACAGAATATTATATTAAAATGAAAGGGATCTCATGTGCTTTCTGTAAATCACAATGACAAAGTTCCTACCTTTAGTGGGGATGAGATCTTTTAATCTTGGGAGGTATTGATGCTGACAAACAAGGCAACCCATTAACATCGGCCAACTCATTCACCTCCGTATTAATCTGCGTCACCAGCGGCTCTGACTGAAATTGAGCCATTCTGGGATCAGGAGCTGCTCTTGGGCAAGGGGACATTTGGTTCTCCTTTCCTCCTGCTGGGGATAATAATATTTATTGAGCTGCACTTAACTCTTCCTTCTCTGCCATGGTTTTAACTGGAGTTCTCAACATTTTAGTGCAAAACTTGGTGGATTTGGTGTAGAGGGAAAGGTCTCACCCTCTGAATGAAGATTCGAGTACATGTGAGGGTTGTCTTTTTTAAGATCAGGCTCGAGCTTTCCTAAGACTGATGTTTTTCAGTTTTCCAGAGCTATTATTTACCAGCCCAGCACACAGAGCTGTCTCTAGTCTTCACAGTGAAAGGTCGCAGAGTACTGGGAATGTGCAATAAAACTGGTGGGTTTGGATAATTTTCATCTCAATTTGACAATAAGATGCGTATTTTTTTAAGTTTGTAAAAGTGCAAAAGATCTTTAAATACCACTAATCAGACCACGGGGTCCGTTGATGGAACTAATTTTAAACATTTCTGAGGTGCCAGGCACAGTTTTTCTTCCTAGCAAGTAGAGCTGCAACCAAACTGGAAATTTGAGGAGTTCAAAAACTTGGTCCTTGCTTAATCCTTGCTCTGGAAGGTAGAAATCTGTGCCAGCTACTACTTGGCATGACTTAATTCTTACATACTCACTCAGGTTGGATGAGCTCTACCAGCTGATAAATTGGCAAGATGCAATCAACATTTTGTTTGTTTGTGGTTTTTTTGTTTGTGTTTTTTTTAAGTGATTTTTTATATGGTCCTGCCTCTGTAAAAGAAAATATAAAAGCAACCTTCTACTGTTGACAAAGATTCAGCACTATCTGAAGTGGTGGACGTAGGAATTTCACAGCTTTTTTTTTCTTGGAAAGAGGGTGGCCAGGAAAACCTGAAAGTTTTCTTGCTTGCAAGAAGAGCCCTGGTTCTGATCTGTAGGGCTGTGGCTCTTGAATGACTCGTGCCAGAGCAGTTTGTCTTCAGCATTGCTTGCATTTTGCATGACATATTATACAACTGTAAATTGACAATGTTTGCTTCTACTTTTAAGACAATTTGAAGTTTGGTTTGCTTTGGGGTTTGGGTTTTTTTGTTTTGTTTTGTTTTGTGGGGGGACACTGTATTTTTTAAAATTTATTTATTTTTTAAAATAAAAACTTTTTTTTATCTTTTTAATCTTCTTCTCTGGGCCAGAAATTGTAAGTTCTGCTTCCCAGATAAGTAGGTCAGCAGAGTTTGTGCCATGCCATTTATGTTGTGGTTGGTTTGGGTGACCTAAACTTCAGGATGAATGGAATTTAGGTCTGTGCCTGTATCTTCATAGTTACAGCACACAGACATATTCTCCATTATGTTGTTTTCTATTTGCAGTTGCAAAGGACCTGAATTGTCAACAGATTTGGGTTGCCTGAAGATAGAAACGGGGATCTAGAAAGATTCAAAAAAGCAGGTAAAATCCATGTTTGCCAGGTGCTTTAATAATTCTCCTTCTGTCATACAGCAAGATCCAGATATATCTGAAAAAATCTCTTCAGCTGTGCCCCATTAGACAGACACCCACAGAAATCTGGTCACAACGTCTTTGATTCAATAAAGAACCACAAAAATCTTATGGTGCTCTGCAATGGGGAGGATGGTTTGATAGAGAGCTCTGTGAAGAGGGATATGACAGGATTGGTGTCCTCCTCTTGCATGAAGCCATGGTTGCTCTTTAATTTGCACTCCCCTTTTCAACTTGTTGAAGGAATTCGTGTCATTGCTTACTAAATACTTTCCCCCAGTAGGGTCTGGGGCAGATATGGTACTTTCCCACCATGAACATTGCCTGGTGTTCTCTAGTGCCATGGCCTCTTCAAAGTACATTTCACATATGAAGGAAATTCAGTAGAGTGTAAACCAAAGGGAATATGTGTTCCTTGAAAGGACTGAACATTTATAACCTAGATCAACTCTGTCCTGTGGCTGAATAATCTAATCATAGTTCACATTAGTTTCAATTTTTTTAAAGAAATAAGTAGAATTAATTTGAAAGAAAAAAAAAATTCTTCTTTAAAAATTAATTATGGTTATATGGTTCTTTTTATTATAATGGGTACCATAATTTTTAATAAATTGACTATGCACAGAAGTTATTGATAAAAATTTTCAGCTTAAACTAAAAGAGGGTAGATTGGGAAGAAATCTTCCTTGTGAGGATGGAGATGCCCTGGCACAGGTTATCCAGAGAAGCTGTGGCTGCCCCTGGATCCCTGGAAATGTCCAAGGCCAGGCTGGACAGGGCTTGGATTGCCCTGGGCTGGTGGAAGCTGTCCCTGCAATGGCACGGGATTGGAACTGGTTGGGCTTTTAGGTGCCTTCCAACCCATTCTGTGATTCTGTGATTATTCCATGATGCAGAGCCGTGGGCTGAAGCATCCAAATGTTAAGACTGGAAGCCATCCTGTGCATGAATAGGAAGCTTAAAGTGCTTTTCTCTCTTTGGCTACATATGCCAAGAGAACCAGCAGCCAACTGATCTTCTTGGAGCATTTTGGTGTAAAGAAAAGTGTCTCCCTTTAGAAATTGTCTTTGAATCAAGACTTACCTGTTCAGTGTACAGTAATTTTCAGAGACATTTTATCTCCAGGATAATACTCATAAATGCTGATGAATTTTAGAATAAGGCTGAATGGCATGAGCTGAAGGGGCTTGGTTTCTGCTCAGAGGTTCCTGCAGTCTGGTGGAATCAAGAGGTTGCTGAAAGAAATGACTGGGTCAGAACACACCAAATGAGCACACACTGAATCAGTGACTGTTTTTTTTTCACCCAGGGTGAATCAAAGAACTCTTCTGTAGGTTGCAATATCACAGCACCTGAAAAAAATGATGCATTACACTTGTCCTTCTCTTAGATGTACTCACAGGGCCACCTAGCTTAATTTGTGAGTGGCAGGGACAGCCTGGGATGATTTGGCTGCCTGAACCTTATCAGCCTCTGTGGGACAATTACATTCATCAGAAGAGAATCCTGTTGCTAAAAGCCCAATCCAAATCACTTTGAAACAACTGGCAAAGCTGCCGTAGGTTTTTTGGATCAGACCCCCTAGCACAAGCTGGATGTAAGAAAAGCTGCTAAATTCAGATGGAATTCTTTTCATCCAGATGAAAGACAAGCTCTTCCTCAAGCTGTGAGCTCCCAAGGGGGGAAAAATGAATAGAGGAGTTGTTCAGACACAAGGGGCTCAGTTGTGCCTGACCCTGTGTGGGTGCTGGGGGAGTGGGAGATGACTCAAACAGGATTTCCAGCCTCCCCCAGCAGAGCCTACTCCAGGCTAGACACAGTTGTGCTCCTTGAGATGAGAGAGCCCAAGTATTGGCACAGAAGAAAATGCCTGGAAAAGGGAAGGGATGTCAGGATGCAGAGTTTTGTGCCCCCACTGGCAGATTATGAATCCTTTAAAGCAGGGCAGCTGCTGTCACACCCTGGGTGGGATGCTGGCATCAATAAATCAGCTCAAATTAGCACATGCTTAGAGTTGCACATAAACTGATTTGCCTAAGAAGATTGGTTTCTGTGCTCCCAGGAAGCCTGGCTGGGATGGAACAGGGCTTTCTGCACAGACAGAGAGAGATCAAGCAGCTGGATGTGAAAGGAAACAACTGATAAAAGCTCCACAACATATTTTTAAAAATATAGAGTCTTAGACGATCTACCAGCATGTGTGTGCTCCTGCTCTCTAAAGATGTACTGCCTGCTTCAGTGTGCAAAAAGAAGCAGCAATTCAATGGTCTGAGTGTACCAGGAGGACAATTACAGTTCATGGGTGTGTGGGAGGACAAGGGACAAGGCCTTTAAGCTGAGGGAAGGTAGATGTAGATTGTAAGGAAGAAATTTTTGCCTGTGAGGATGGTGAGGCCCTGGCACAGGGTGCCCAGAGAAGCTGTGGCTGCCTCTGGATCCCTGGAAGTGTCCAAGGCCAGGCTGGATGGGGCTTGGAGCAACCTGGGACAGTGGAAGTTGTCCCTGCCCATAGCAGGGGGTGGAATGAAATGAGTTATAGGGTTCCTTCCAACCCAAACCATTCTGTGACTCTTTATACCCACCACAGCAGTAAATCCCAGTTTGTCAGATTGGGAAATGTTCTTCCTGATGTGCACCTCTGCACTGGTGTGTAGGAATGAGCCGTGGATGTTTTATTGACCTGAAGGATCAGAAAGAGGCTCTCAGAATTGTGTTTTTAGCAAGAGGTGAGTCAGCAGCATTATTATGTTTTTATGGTTATGGAGTGAATAAGGCCAGAGGGGTGGTCAGTGAACCTCACCAAGGGTGTTGATGCAAACTAAAGCAAAACATTTGGTGCCAGTGGTAGTTCATGGGCTCTTCAGCAAAGATAGTTTTTCTCTGTCCAGTTGCTGTATTTTTCCTTCAGCCTTTTGACTTTTATAGTCAACAAGAAGAGGCCATCAATTCTGCCTTTTACCGAAAGAACATTTCCCTTTGTCACTGAGAGGGAGAAGTCAATGGGCCATTTTTCCCAGAGTTGGCACAGCTCTACTAACCAATTTTTTTTTTTTTCAGTGAATTCAGGATCTGTGATGATTGATTCACCCATTTAATGACAAAGCAGGCAAGCACTGTATAGACAATGGCAGTGAAAACTTGAGTGTACTTCAGGAATGATCTGGAAGGATCATGATGAGAAAAGCATTCTTTCTTTCTCCATTTTAACTTCTTTCTCCTGCTGAACCTGCTGCTCAGTGTCAACTGAATATGCAGCTCACACGTGGAGATGTGCAAAAACCCCAAACTGTTTCAGCTTGGTTTCAGCTGACCCCCTCCAAAAACCTGGTTGTGTGTAGCCTCTTTTAAACTGATTCATGCTGACTGTGGGTGTAGTGGAAAGGGACATCATTTCACCATGCAAAATTGAGGAAGTTTACTGAGTATGTCAAACAAAAATGTTTTGGCCTTTCTGATGTGCATAGTTTTTTTTTTTTTTCTTATTGAAATTGTTTGAGAAATGTGATGTATCTTTTCACACCTCTGGGGTCAAACATAGTCAGGAATTTTTTTAGATCGTACCATTCTATTGAACTCAAAACTTATATAAGCTAAATCATTTAAAATCATTAGCAAAATTTCAGTGAGCTTCAGTAGTTTAAATCTGTTTCTAAGATGAATCTTTTTACCAATGGACCCACTCCTTTCTCTGCCTAAGGTATAAAAATCTGAAGTATTTGCAAATTTTATCAGTGCTTCTTTCTCTTTTCCCTTGAGCCAGGGCTTAGTTGGAAGCCTCAGCCATTTGTCTTCAGCCCTAACTTGCAAAGGAATAAAGCTTAAAAGCTGCAAAATTCGTTCTGACTCCAGCACAGCCACATTTTCTCTCTGAAATGCTGGGTCTTTATACAAGCAGAAAAATCGGTGACATTTTGCTGTGTCACTAAATCCATGCAAGCAGAAGTAACTTTTGCCAGAGTGAAGAATATGAAGTTGTTACACACAGTTAAGCTTTAAGGGTTATGCCAGAGCAATTCTTTGAGTCTTTCTTAATCCAGCTGAAGATGGCATCAAATTTATCTTCCTAGGCCTTATGCAGGAGGATAAGACTAAAATATCAAATCTGCCTCTGAACTAGGTCTCTATTTAGCAACAAGTATTCTGTCTATCTATACAATGTGTTTTATACACATATTTATATGTGAATGTATATCTAAATATTTTCATTGAAATTCAAAGTTTGTGATTTATTTAACCATGTATAGATGGATTATATCTCACATGCTATTGAACAAAAGACTCAGCATTCACATGCAATTTCCTACAAAACAATTAATAACTATACACACAGATTCGATGTTTTAAACCAAACCATTGTAGCTGCAGCAGTCACATCTCCTGGAAGAATTTAGGCTACAGTGATATCATTTGGTACCAGGAAGATTGTATTTGCTGCTACCTGTTATCTGTTGTCCCAGATAAATACTATTTTAAAGGTGGTTTATTTGTCATTCTCCTTTAGAATATTCTGGCAGGAAAACATTGAAGCTATTTGAGGAGCTCCCTTTATGTGCTGTACGCCCCATATTTTTGCAAAAAATAGCAACATTTGGATTAACTGTATTTTAGAATTTCCTCTTATAGCTCTTGTTTTCCCAGTTATTGCACTGTTTGTGTGATTTTTGCTGTATCTTTAGGAAAAAAAAAAAAACCAACCTTATATGTTTGCTTATACTCAGCTCTTGACATGCATTCATTATGTTCACAGTGAATATAATTTTTCTGTGTGGGAATGGCATAAAGTAAAAGCAGAGCAAGTGAAGTGAAGGCTTGGAAGATGAACACAGCCCACTGGGTGTTTCTCTCGTGACACCAGTGGGTTCTCCCTCCCCTTCCTGCCCCCTCGGTCACCTTCCCCTCCTCTCTGTCCCTTTGAGCCCAGTCCTGTGGGCAGTGCCCTGCATTCAGTGTCCCCTGGATGCAGGACTGGAGATGGGCATTGCTCACCTGCAAACCCTCAGGGAATGGTGGTTTTATGGGTGCTGCAAAAGGCACAAAGGCTGCTCTTTGGAACTGCTCAAGGGCTGTGAGTGGTGTCAGATGCTGAAATGGTCCAGCAGCACTCACTGCTGCTCAGGGTACACAGAGATGTTATTCAAACCCTGAAAAACAATCCCTTGAATGTGTGTTCTTAGATCAGTGCAGAGCAAATTTTGAAATGTAACATTTGAGAGAGATTCGTCCTCCTGCTGTCCATTTTCCATGGGAGTTAGGCTGCAACAGCATCCCCTCAAGCTGCTCTGACCCTTGTAGAGGGTCTGGACTATCTGTGTCAGCTGCAATTTGTGCTGTGACTTGTCCTTTGGAGGTGCCTGCCTTTCCCATTGCCTGCGTGGCACCACATTCACCCCATCCCTGGAAATGCTCAAGGCCAGCTGGGATGAAGGCAGCAGCAGCTTGGTCTGGTGGGTGGCATCCCTGATCATGGCAGGGGATGGAACCAGATGATCTTTAAGGTCCCTTCCAACCCAAAACATTTGATGATTCTATTATATTTGCTTTTGAAAATCCGTGAGAATTTGTTAGGAATACGATTGGGTGGGATTTTGTGGTTGGTAAATTAATTTCATTTGGTTTGCCTTAATGAATATTACAGATAGGCTAAAACTAAAGCAATTTTGAGTCCAGATTGAAAGCGTTTAATTTTAAATAAGTTTATAAATTACTGTAAAAATCCCCAGTTGGCATAAAAATGAAAATAAATTTATATTACTAATTAACAGTTAATTTTAAGAGAATGTTTAACATATGGAAAGTGGGAAAACAAAATTCATTTTAGTTACATGACCACAAAACAAATCAATCCCATTCAGTTCCCGAGTGGTTCAGTCACATCACTAGAAAACAATTTATTTTACCTAGCCCAGATTCAGTGTCTTTACTTGTGGAGTTTCCTTCTCATTTATAAATGGTTACTGCAGTTCTCAGAACTCCAATTTCACCCCATCTCTACACAGAAATTACTCCTAATGTCATATAACTATTTCTGGAATAGATACATTTTGATTTAGCAAATGTGTTCTCGTATCTTACAATCATGGAATTTGGTAAAATGTATTAGGTTTGTATGTGAGACTTGAAAAGTTTTGTTCTGTTCAGACAGTCAAGGATTCTGACTGAGGTGGCAAAAATGCCAGGTTTTGACCAACTTTTAGTGAAGTATTCAGGAGTTTTCCAAGTGGTTCCTTATGGTGCAAAACCTCACAGGCCAGATCTGCAAGACTGCACAGACAATGACAGTAAAAATTTCAGGAATGATCTGAAAGGACCATGATGAGAAAGCCATTA
This sequence comes from Brachypodius melanocephalos, assembly GCA_013398615.1. Classification (NCBI taxonomy): domain Eukaryota; kingdom Metazoa; phylum Chordata; class Aves; order Passeriformes; family Pycnonotidae; genus Brachypodius; species Brachypodius melanocephalos. Next base: position 2,007,981 of record VZSR01003371.1, read on the forward strand.
TTCTCTTCTCCATTTTAATTTCTTTCCCCTGCTGAAATAACCCCTCGTTATTTATTTCTGGGGGAGGGGTGGAGATGTCCCTCATCAGACGGTTTCAAATGGCCAGGAACACAAAC
>VZSR01003371.1:2008196-2078513 GCA_013398615.1 Brachypodius melanocephalos
TGGTCTACCTGGGGAGATGGTGGAGTCACCATCCCTGGATGTGTTTATGAAAAGACTGGGTGTGGCACTCGGTGCCATGGTTTAGTTGAGGTGTTAGGGCTGGGTGGGACTTGATGATCTTGGAGGTCTCTTCCAACCTGGTGATTCTGTGATTCTGTGATCCTGAGTCTGGTGCTTCCCATCCCAGAGCTGGAGGTTACTCCTGGTTGCACCTCCAGATCTCTCAATTTCCTGTGGTTCAGCTGGAATGCAAACCCAGCTCAGCCTCCTGATCAATGGCACAGGTTGTGTGTGAGTGCTGTCCCTGCCTGAGTCCTTCACAAGTGTCACATTCACTCTGTGGTTTGAAACAGACATTTTCATTAAAATTGCCCTTGGGGTTGTTTTGTTAGATTTGAACTCATCAGTTCCCGATGCAGACTCTCAAATAAATAAAACATGGTCTGCTATTACTTAATATAATTTCATACGATTGGTGAAAACTAATTTGATGATCTTCTAAAGGGATTTCTTATTTCCCAAAAGAGCCAAGAGATGACACCTATCTAATCTGCCAGTTAAAATTCCTATGTGCAGGTTCTGTGACAAAATTGATTGGGACTCACTTGACTATTGAATGAGATTCACATCAGAAATATACTGACTGCATTAGTATTGCCTGAACTTTCAGACCACAAAATACATTTTGCCTCATTTTATTTGTAGAAGAGTGACACAATAATTTTGTGAATAATCAACCCTTCAATTTAGCTGCATTTACATGCTGATGTAATAATTAAAACTGCACCCTTCTATTTAGATTACTCGAAAGCAATAATAATCTCTCAGCTCAAGATATAGGTAGATATTTCTACTTAATCCCAAATTTCAGAAAATATGATTATTTTATAACCATATGTGGGTTGTCTACTTCTGTTCAATCTTCACCTGGTTTAGCCCACAATGCTAAAATATGGGAACTTGAATACCCGTGACTAAAATTCAAGGACTGTATTATTTAAATTGCTCTTTATGCAAGACACCTTTCCATTAGACTATTCATTGGAAAGCAGGAATTTCCATCAGTCTGCAACTGAGGTTTCATTTCCTTCAGCATCTTGTGCTTGTTGCTAGCTGGCAGATAATGCAGAATATTGTACAGCAGGCAGCTATTTTATGCATGGCATCAAGGAAAACTCCTTAGGAAACGTAGAGGATTTATATATATATTCCCTAATACTTACCTATTCACTTTTTAAAGCTCTTAAGTCTAAAGACTTAAATATTTGCTTTCTGTTCCTAAATGCACTTTGATCTGCTCTCAATACCTAATTGCTGTGCTGGTCCTATGCCCCAGCAGCCAGAGGGGTCTGTGGAATATCTGCTCAGCTGCAGGCTCCAGGAGAGACACTCCCCTGTGCCCCCAGCCTGAGGGAGAAGGGTTTTCTTGGTAATCCTTTTGCTCCATCCATTTTTCTGTGCAGCAACTAAGCAGGGCAAAAATACAGAAACGACACACATATGTCTTGTCTCCTCCACTCTGGGAAATTTCCTTCCTTTTTTTTTTTCTCTACCCATGAGTGCTCCTGTTCTCTGCCAAACAGCAGAACTGATACTTCACCTCTCCAAGTGCAAACCAAGAGGAGGATCTCTGCCAAGCCCAATCCATTATAAAACTTCAGCAGATCTGACACATATGGGTTGATGAATCTTCTGATGTCTCCTACTCTCACTTCTCACAACAGCAACAGGAGGAGAGGATTGTCTCAACCTCCCCAGTTTCAGCTCACACAATCATGAGCCTGCTCTAAAATACTGTCATGGTTAAACTGATATTGTACAGAGATTTATCTGGGAATTTTAAGTGTATGAAGTAGCTGAAAGGACATCTGGAAGATCTCAGCAGAGCAAATAACTTGAACGACCTCCTATTCTGTTCTTTGGACACAGCTGTGGCCACCACACAAAACCCTAAATGGGAGCAGTATTTTGTTATTTGTAACAGAGCTGAGAACAGGTTTTATATAAGGACAAAACAGCGCTGCAGATGGCAGGAATGCCCAGCACCTGGTGACAATGGCAGACATTCTGCTGGACTATAAAACAATAGACCTACCTTGAGAAAATGCTTCTTTCTGCACCAGTAATCTCAGTGCCTCTCTAGGTACAATTCAGAGCTAAGTCATAAAAAAAGCTGCAGGGTACATTAATATTCTATGATGCCACAGAGTTCTTTTTCACATTCATGTATATTTCTGCATATATGTTTGCACAATTAAATAACTTATAATGACACGTTAGAGGAGAAAGAAAATTAAATATATTTTTATGCTTAGCTTCACTAAATGAAAATCTTCATGAAAAACAAATCTCATAATAACTAAGATATTAAATATTCTTGTTAAGCTCTCTACACCTGGTCATCTGTTTTATGAAAGACATGAAATCGAGTGTGTACAGTACCCCAGCATCTGTAGAACATTAAAAGCAACATCCACAGTAGTGCATAATCAATCAGTACTTTTCTAAAAAAGGCTCTTGTCTAGCAATTTGTACTGGAAGCACAACCTTGTGTTTGGAGCAGTAGGAATGTGTCAATTTTTAACTTTATGGCAGATTTCGAGAATGATGACAGATCCTTTTTTCTCTGTCTCAATCCCCCTTATAAAATGGGAATAATAAAGTTAGCCTGTCTCCACAGGGTTTTCTAAAATGCAGTCATAGAACACATATATGATATCAAGATGATACAAACACATTCTCTTGATTCACCTGATTCATCACAAGTTTTAATCCATGGAAACTACACTCACTTTCCATGTAATTTCTGATTTTTTTTTTTTTTTATCTTTTAAAAGAAGTTTTGAGGCTCAAGCCTTTGCAGTATCACATATGCCCATGTGATTTCAAGAAAGTAAACAGGCTTAGCCTGGATTTAACTCTAATTTTGCACAGTAAAAGAAGAAGTATTTTTATATCATCATGGCCAGTCTAAAAAAAAAAAAAAAGAAAAAATAGAAGGAGGATCCTACTTCAAATACATATTTATATCCTAATTAGTGTATAAAATTCTATGCTGAATTTCTTTTCAAGACTGAACAAGCCTGAAGACTTTTCTTCTAGGACTGTTCTTGCTTTCAAACTTGACAGACATACCTCTTTTATGGCTTGTGTGTTTTGTTATGTTGTGTTATAATTGCCATTAAAACCATGGCAGCTGGTGCTGAATTTTGTGCAAACCCAGAGACACTCACAAAACTTGCACTGAGGAATTTTCACCCAAATAAGCAAGACAGGCAGAGTGTGACTAGAAAAGGGCTGGTCATGGTGAAGAGCAAAGGCTAAAGGTGCAAAAATGGCATTTTTGGAAGAGGAGCAACTTCAAGAAAAAGGAAACAACATGAACGGATCAAGATTCCCTGGGGAGTGTAACACAGACGGGGGGTGGCCTCAATGGAAAAGGAATGAGAACATGGGAGAAAGAAAACTCTGCATGTACCACTCTACAAAGGGATCAAATATTTACCTCCTTTTTTGCTAATTTTCCTACAAGATGCAAGCTTTTTTTCCTCCTCTTCTTTGTGTTTTCATTCACCTGTGACACTGCAGGAAGAAAAGGTGCTACAGAGGCTCAATTTCCAGAGAAAGGCACATGTTCCACACAGTTTGGGGTAAAACAACCCAAAGACAGGATTTTACTCTTTATTTCCTCCTACTGCAACCATATCTACTTCACTTGCTCCTGCCTCTCAGACTTCCCTCAGATTTGATTAATCTGCTGGCACCAATATTAAAAATTGCAAGCATTTTGAGACAATGTTATCAGCTGTCTCTGCTTTAAGTGCTGAATTCTCCCAGGTTGTTTGCACAGACAATGCCTGCCCTCCTTAGCTAAGTGCAGCACATGAAGAGAAGTGTTAAAGTTGGTGGAATTGCCCTTCATCTCCCAGTGAAGATGGGAGACCTGCTGGAAGTTTGCATGGTTTTAACCATGTTGAATAATCACCAGGAAGTTACTGGAAAGTCCTAGAAAGAAAAATAAGAATTTAAGTAGGGAAAAAAACCCCCAACTTTTCCTCCCTGCTACTTCTGCATTTTCAGTCTGGCACCAGCATAATTTTAAAAAACCCACCAGTGTGCCTGCTGGGATGGAGGCTCCCAAGAACATGATTATTAGGCTGTCGTTTTTGCTATAACAAACAAGATTAGAAGTTTGTGATAGCTAATCTCTGAAGATTCTGAGGGTTTGTTTTATGATTTGGACTCGGCGGGGCTAATTTGATGTGGTTTGCTGCCTGCCAAATGACTGCAGTTGCGTGGGACTGAGACCCAGCTACCTGCAAAGATATTCCTAGCTGGAAAAAGCCATCCCAGCACTGGAGCTTGCTCTGCACAAGGGCTGCTGGGTTTGGGACTCCCACCCTGGGCTGGAGGCCTTTCCCAGGCAGAGTCTGCTAAAGTCCCTGCATTACTTGGTGTAATACCAGCTGGGTTCATTTCAGCTGTGATGTCAGGCAAGATAAAGCTCCTAAAGCCCCTAAAATTTCACTTAGAGAATCCAAGCTCCAGGCAAGAACTCAAACCCCGAAGCCTCTTTTTACATTCAAAGCTCAGCTGGTGCAAAATCCCATCCTAATTTAGAGTCATCTAAACCTAACATGGGAAAACCCAACTGTGAGGCTGCTGTAGTTAAATGCCTGGTGAATTAAACTTCTTCTGTCTGCATCAGGCTCAATAATGCTGTTCCCTGACTTTCCTTGTTGTAAATCTATCTGTTCAGTTTTTTTATAACTTTACAAGACTCAGTCTGGGTTTGAGCTGAAGCTTCACATTCTTGTTGACTTCTCTGAGCTGAATCTTCTTTGAGAGGTTTTGGAGAAGGAAGGACAGCCACAGAAGAGCCTGCCTTTCCCCCCTACACGAAATACAAATGTAGGCTTGCTAATTAGGGAAAACTGTCTTGTGAAAGCAGCTTGACAGGATTATAGCTTGAGGTTTGGAGATCAACGATTTAGGATGAGCCTCCTGATAAGGAGAAAGCAAGAGAGAAAAAGAAAAGATCTGGAGCTGATTGGTCCTAAAGTGCTGGCTCAGTCCTAAGATTGTCAGTTCTTTGATACTCAAGGAAAACTCCGTATCTCATCTGCAAAAATACCAAACTAAAGATGGAAAGAGCTTTTCTTTGAAGGGACAAATGCAAATATTCCTAAAATATTCTACAAATGTGTTTTGAAAGGGAGATTAAAAAAAAAAAAAGCAATCCTATTCACCCCCTACCTCTGTTCCCTTTCAATTAAATGAGGACAATGTTATTTTTCACAAAATCTCAGAATGACTGAGGTTGGAAGAGACCTCTGGAGATCATCTGGTCCAACCACCTGCTCAAGAAGGGCTCCCTTAAAACATTTGTCCAGGACCATGTCCAGATGGATTTAATTTTCCACAGAGATATTTTGAAAATTAATTAATGTTTTTGAGGCATTTGGTTACTATAGTAATAAGCACTGAAGAATTCAGAAGGAGATTGAGCACTCTCCTCCCTGTGGAAAGAAACAGAAGAGAATTAACATGAACTTATATAATTAGAAAATATATTATAGTGCACACTGGAGTCCATTGTATGATTTTTGTGATCTTGGTAATTCTTTGATGCAATTTATATGTTTTTGCTTTATAAATGTTTTAGTGGTCAAACTGGCTATTCCTGACTATAAAATATCCTCTTTATTATTTTAGTGCTTAAGTTATATTAGGGCATTGTGAGAGCTGTTGGAGTGATTATGCTTGAATAGCAGGAAATAATGTGCTGCTTTCCCTGACATCTTATTTGTTGTGTGTGTAACATAATTCTTGGTCAAGTGAATCAATAAACACTGAATACCTCTGCTGTTGTATGAACATGAATCTCACAACCACTGCTGCTGTATTTGCTGAGATTTCAGCCATTTAGACTCATTCCTTTTCTCTTTTGTCTGGCACTACTTCTGTCAAACCAGATGAACTTTGCCCTCAGTATGAGATTGGAAAGTGTTTAATTAGGACCAAAATGCATGCTGTACCCTACTTATTCTCAGTTTCCATAGCTTCTCTTCATTCAGTGCAAAAAAAAAATAATCCTTTCTCCTATTTTAGCTGTCTTCTGTGAATGAACAGAAGGGAAGTAATAACACTTCCTAATCCCTCTTCATGTTAAAATGAGGAGTATAAAAGCTGGACTTCTAGCACCTTGCCCTCTCTGATTTGTTCTTACTTGCTGCTTCTTGCCATATCTCTCAATTTCCAAGTAGAGATTTTTGCATTCCTCCCCCTCCTCCACTTTATCTGTTTAGGAAACACTGATCTGGTTTCTGCTTTCTGAATCCTTACTCAGCTGCAATAGTTCTCTGACTCTAAAGAGACTTTTTTCTTGATTTTATCTTGTATCAGACATGTTTTCAATTTGGTAGGTTGTATTGGTAGATTTGCTTTAACTTTTTGAAATGCAATGAAAAAGTTAAACCAAGGAGGACCAGATCCATCTCCATTTTGTCACAAGTTTGATCCATTTGTCTGCATTGGCAGTGGTCTTTGCTGGAATATCTTGATAGATCAGGTGGGTGGGATGGAAGAAAAGAAAGATTTTCCCTTGACATGTGGGAGGCTTTTTGTGTCTCTGAAGGAACTTAGAGGCAAAGGCATAAGACAGTCACTGGTATAAGAGGAGTGGCACTTTAATGTGTAAGTGACACAGCTCTCTCCTGGGTGGGATTGTCAGGATTTTACAGACCTGGAATATCACCAGATTGCACTTGAGGTTCCAGCCTCAGCCATCACATCAGGGCAAGGTACAAGACTCTTTTAATAGAGTCCTTCCCTTTTTACCAACAGTGAAAGAGGGTATTGGCCAGTGCTGGAGCATGGTCACTTACTGGGACCCCAAAACGAAGCAGAAAATTGAGCAGGTTTGGCTCAACCTACAGGGCTTTTTATTGGGCGCTGAGGCAATCAAAACAGGAGACACAGAATCTCAAGGTCACATTTTCTTTATGCAGCTCTCCACTGTGTAAGGACCAGAATAATAAATCTCTCTGAGATTCTGAAAACTGAGGGTTTGGCTCCCATTCAGCAGCCATCCATCTCAGAGATGTACAGTTCCCATCACCCCCATATCTGAATGTCTGGCATCCTAAATGTATTGATCCTCCCAGAAATCCTCAGAGGAAGAAAAAAGCCATTTCCTCTTTTAGAAACGGGGAATTAAGACACAGGACATAAGGTCTGAAGGTCATAGAGTGAGTCTGTTGAGGTGCAGAGAACTTTAACTGTCTTAAAAGTTAAACCCATCCTCCACTTATTCTAAAGGAAAATTAAAACCTCTACTATGGTAAACACTCAGTTGTGCTTTTCAACACTTGCTATTCATAATAATGTGATCTAACTCCTAACCTATCACACCTTTTACTTTTTCTAACAGCTGCATAAATATATTCTTGTTTTCTCTGCTTCAAAAACAGACCTGAAAAATCTTTCATCTTCTTTGAAGGCTTTTGGGTTTTATGTGTGCATGTTATTTCAGAGCTCCTTCACAAATTATCTTTCAGTGATATAGTTTAACTGCTCGCCACTTCCAAAGCAGACGAAATCTTGATCACATAGAATGCAATCAAAATATTTTTGTTTTAATTTGGTAATCTGCCTTGAGACCGTGTTCAGACAAAATAGGATGTAAGACCTTTTACATCATTCTAATCTCCTCTTTGTTACACCCCATTATTTGGACACCCACGTAAATGACTATCAATTTATTATAGTCTTAGTAGTTATACAGATAAGCCAGTCAGCTGTGTTTAGCTGAGAAGGTTTAAAATGAAGTTCTTCATGTGAGTTGAAGATTTTACGGAATTACTATTAGTGTAATTTTTCAAAACAGGCCAACCAACCTGGGGGTGGAAACTCCCGTCCGTGGGGGTCTTTAGTTTGATAATGGTTGTCCCTTAATTTAGGCATAAAGTTAGAGGAATTTAAAACTGATCAGGAATAACTAATGCAGACTGAGGTTTTCTTCAGACTATTATTTCTGCTCAGATTCTGGAGAGACCAGGGGGTCTGCAGGATGACAACTGATCAGAAAGATCAAAACCAAGAGCAGGAGCTGTTGTGGGGTCTGGGAGTCGACTGAGAGACTCGTTTGCACATGAGAGCAGGGCAGAGGGGGGATCAAGGGACAGTTACTGAATAAACCATTTAAGTCCTGCTACAGAGGACATCTAAGTGTGTGTATGATCAAGGGTCCAAATCCAGTGTGACTATCTACAAATTTTACACAATGTCCTTACCTTGGAATCTATTTTTTCGTTGCTCCCCCTTTGACAAGGCCTGGGAATCTGGCAATTTTTTGTGATTCTCCATTCTGAAGAAAGCCCTCTATAACAGGCATATCAGTGAAGTTATTCATGCCAACTATTTCTCTTTCTGTCCTGTATCACAGCTTCCTAAATTATAAACCTATGCTTCTGTATTAGATCAGAGGGGAAGTATTCAGGCTGAACACCTTTATATTCCAATGCTCACTCAAAAAGCATTGCTATTCTGGAATATACTCGAGGCTGGCTAACTTCAGTGGGACTGCCAGCAGATGAAAAGCAAACAAATAATGTGCTTTGTTGAGTTAGAACCAGTATCTGGTTTCACATTAATACAATTCCACCAAGTTAAACTCTTTTCTGACAACTGAAGGGGGAGAAGGATCAGTGTCAAGGCCCTGCACTGCTCTCCAAAGTCAGTAATTTACAGGGAACTGGGAATACTGACAACAAATCTCCCAATGTCGATAAATTCTTTTGAGATCCGGGTCTGAAAGGGAAATGGGAATTCCCATGAGTGAGAAACGTGTAGAGTTTATGGAATTAAACTTGGTGATGGTGACAATGGTTTGTCTTGAGCAGACCTGAATTGTTTGGTCTAACCCAAATCCGCTGTCCTGAAAAAGATGGAGTCAGGTTGAGTGATTTTCCAGTTGTGTTTTCAAAATTACTTGTGATGAGAAGTAAATGCAGGGAGTTTTGGTTATTTGTTTTTTGGGTTGGGTTTTTTTTTTGTTTGTTTGTTTGTGTTTTTTTTTTTTTTTTTAATGGAAAGAAACTAAAGCTGAGTTCTCTTCATCCTGCGTCTTTGCAGACAAGGTTTTGAAAGGAGTCCCAGGAGGCAAGGAAGTAACCACAAAATCGGAAAATAAGCCTCTTTCATAAACAGAAAGAAGAACTGGGAGAGCTAAGGAGCATTTCTGGAGTAAACTTACACTGATAGAAGGGAAAAAAATTGGAAGGCAGTGAACTTTGGAGGAAAGTTCAATCGCAGAAACAAAGATAGGTGGGTACCCTGTAGATAAGAACATGATGCCATGAAAGAGATTCAGTAGTGACAATATACTTCCCCCAATATTAAAAAAATTAAAATATTTAATTGATTTAGCTGTAAGGAGGGTGTTACTAAGAAAAGGAGTGGCAACAGCCCAATAATTTCTACCGAGTTGCTGGTGTCATTATTTACCCAAATATTCCTTCAAGAAGTTGCTTTTCTCTGCCTCTTCCTTAATTAGGTTGAGAAGACTAAAATTTTCATGCACTTGGATGGGTTCTGTCCTGGTTTTGCTGGAAAGGTCAGCTAAATCTGTCTGAGATCAAAGCAACGTGTGCAGCATGACTGGTAAAACAGGAGCTGAGATCTTGAGCTGCCATTCCTTGCCTTGCATGGGTTCGAAGATGGCACAAGTCAAGGCACTGATGGTGACGTGAATTACTTTAAAAATACTTGGGAAAAAATTCCTCTTCCACTGTGATACAAGCCGAAAAACAAATCTGCAAATTTAGGTTTTATCATTTCACAAACGCTATAAAATTCTTTTTTATGTTCTTGCTCTGCTGGGTGTTTTCAAACCCCTCTAAGTTTGATATATTTCAGCAGAATTACCAAGATAGATTTTTTTTGTTTCCTTTTTATTTTTTTTTTTTACTTTTCTCTTTCAAGACTATGTACTGAATCTATTTAACAAAGCTGACTAAAGAAATAAAGAAAAAAAAATCACACCTAGTTTAAAAATATTTGTTTACCCTCCACCTTCTTTCTGGAATTTGAAAGCCATGTGAAGGATCTAAAAGTAGCTGCATCAACAACACAAGGAAGAAACTTTTATGAAAATTTCCCTGGTCCCTGCCAGTTGAAAAGAATGAATTCTAGCAGAGAAATTTCATTAGCACTTGAAAACCTTGAGTAGTTCTAAGATCCAGTGTGACCCAGGTTCTCAGAGCTGCTAGAGGCCTTACTCCTCCTGATGCATTCCTGTTTAATAAATTTTTCTATTTTCCCTCTTTTCTCAGGTTACATGGCATGGATATACCTGCTGGTATGCAAATAAAATTTCATGAGGTATTACATCAAACTTCTGACAGATTCCAGTGGGGCTATGAGATACAAAATAAAAAAGATCTGAATCTCTCTCTGTGTCTTCATTAGCAGAACATAATTTGTCTATCCTTTTTTTATGAGTTCAATAATGTTTCACTAATGATCATTTAGAAAAATACAAATAAATTACATCTAGAGAGGAGAGACTGTAGTCAGCATTTGTTGTATAGACGGAGATCAATTCCAGACTTCACTGGGCTAATTCCTGTGCAAATCCAAAGCAAAAAGATGTTCCTTTTGTTTGATTTGATTATTAATTATGGAAATATATAAAAATAAAACCCATGTTACCAAATGTTTGAATCTCAGAGGACAAGGTCGATTTTCACTATCTCAGCCGAGAAGACTCCATCTTATTTTTGGTTTATTTATGTCCTTCCAATAAACCACAAGGAGCTGCTGGTGTGAGTTTGTCCTCTGGACCCTGGTCATTTTTTCAGTCTTTATTACAGCGGCTACACAGTGTCACAGTGAAGGGAGGTATTGATGGGGACATAATAAGTTTTTAAAGAACTGTCATAGAAGTTAGGAAGAGAGAGGCTCAAGACAGATGAGATGAGGACAAAAAGTCACCAAAGAAACTTCATAGAAAAGGAAAAAAAAATCCAAAGTGTTAAAGTTTGATTTGCTCTAGAAATGGAGAAAAGCACGTTTAAAGGATCATAGAATCATGGAATGGCTTGGGTTGGAAGAGACCTTAAGAATGAACAATTTCCAACCTCCTGCCATGGGCAGGGACACCTCCCACTGTCCCAGGTTGCTCCAAGCCCCGTCCAGCCTGGCCTTGGACACTGCCAGGGATCCAGGGGCAGCCACAGCTTCTCTGGGCACCCTGTACCACGGCCTCACCACTCTCACAGGCAAGAATTTTTTCCTAATATCCCATCTAACTCTACTCTCTGTCAGTTTGAATCCATTCCCTCTTCTTCTGTAGCTCCAGGTCTCTATAAAGTCTCTCCCTATCTTTCCTGTGGGTCCCCTTCAGGCACTGACAGGTCACAATTAGGTCACCTTGGAACTTCTCCGGGCTGAACAACCCCAATCCTCCCAGCCTTTCCTCACAGCAGAGCTGCTCCATCCCCCTGATGCCCTTGGTGTGTTCCTGATACAGTCTTAGAGGTGACCAGAGTGTACTGAGCCCCCTGAAGATGTATCAATCTGAGGGTTGACCTGCAACCTCCCAGATTGTCCTAATAACAGTGCAAGAGGGCTCCTTGGGTGTGTTTCTAAAGCAAAGGTTTTTAAAAAAGAGAAAATAATAAACAATACAGAAACAAATGAACAAAGCTGTGTGTAGGTGCCAGAGAAGCATCTGACACCTGGCTAAGACACCCCCCAAAAAGCCCTGAGCACCTTTGTGCTCCTTCTTAAATACTTGATGTTTTAGGAGGGAGGATTTGGCTTGCTTCCAACAGAAACAGGTATGAGTTTTGAGAAACATTTCCAAAGCCCAGCCAGTGCCCCTGTGCTGTCACTGGGCCAATGCCAATGAAAGGGCACAGAACTTTTAGTTTGGCTTCCTTATATGTTTAAAGGCGAACCAAAACTCTTTTCCTTATATAGAATCATCTGCTTGGTGCAGTACAACAGGTTCCTCTAGACTCGCTGCAGTGAGAGGGGACAGTTTTTGGGGACAGAGACACAAACAGATCAAACCCTAACCGCGAGGAGGAGACAGGGAATGAAGGTGCCCACAACAAGGGCAGCCAGGAGGATGCTCCTCTGCTAAAATTGCAGCACAGCTCTGTATGAAATACATACATCTCTGAGTAAGAACTCTGAATGTTTAATTAAGACAGTAACTTAAGGATCGTTGCCATCAGGAAAAGCTAAGTGTCTGCCCTTTCCAAAATCACTGGAGAATTTCCCACTCAGTTGCTCCTAAGGGCCTGACATCCTTCAGTGCTTTGATTTTTATTGTCTGGTGTGAACCTGTCACCCTGTGGGGAGAAAGCAGGAGAGATTGCAGAAAATGCACCCAAAGGATGGAAAGCTGGTTTGTTTATTACAACAGGTTTAATCTATTGCACATAACTGCAGTATGTAACAACCATGTTATAGCCAGGAGAAAATAAGTGCTGGGGCAATCAGCATGGACAAGCCTGAAAAAAATAATTAAAAATTGCCCATTCTAGTAAAAGAAAGAAGAAGAGAAGAAGAGGTGATGGGTGTTATGCTGGCAAAGGTCTATACAAGGAAAAACAGGAGAGAGGAAGATTTTGTTATTCAACTCTTAAATCAAATATATGTAATTAAACTTTAATATTTTTTAAAAATGAACTTGTTCAATTTAATGAAATTAATTTTGATGTTTGCAGTTAAGCTGTATTTTTTTTTCTTGTATTTAAGGCTGTAAATGAGAGGTTGGACCTCTTAATTTTCAAAAAAGGCTTTTTTGTCAGGGATAAAAGATATGTGCAGTGAGGGAAAGGTCAAATTGCAGAGAAGTTTGAGTTCTTCTTTCACTCAGCTGTCCTTGCACATGCTCAAGTTACTTCTAACTTGCTGTATTTCCCTGATGTTCACTCTCTGTACAGGGGTTTCTGTGCAGACAGTAAATACAACATCAGGTTTCTGTTTAATGCTTTGTGTGGGACCATGACTTGAGGTAGGGAATGCGGTTTTCCAAGTGATAATTATTAGAGTGAGTTTTTTTATTTGGTGCTTCCCAAACTGTCGCTGCCAGGGGTCCTTAATTCCCTGTGATCAGCCTTTGGAAAACACACAGGATGTGCACATACGTGCTCATGGTGCTCCTCTAAGTTTTATTTTTGTACTTTGTTGCCCCAGTACCTGTGGGAAATTGCTGTTTGGATGCCTCCTCTGAGTGCAACAGCTCAAAATGCCCTCAAGGTGTGGTTCCCACCAAGGAACCATTTACAGTGCATTTTTCTGAAATGAAACTTGAGAATTTTTTCTGAAATTCCCCACGACTGCTTGGCTTTAAAATCCAGTGAGGGCAATAACCTGAATTTCTGAGCCTGAATTCTCAGTGGTAACCTCACCTTACAGTAATGTCAGGAGGGACATCCCAGTGACCAGGATTAGTTTAGGAAAAAGTGTATTTTGTACTGAGAGTCGTGTCAGATGTGAAAAGGGGAGCTGGTGGGGTGGATGCGGAAGCTACAGCATCAATAGATCACTAGATCACTACAGCATCAATAGATCACCAGATCACTACAGCATCAATAGATCACTGCACTGCTTATGGCAGAGCCCATTCTGAGGGCAGTAAGGAAAGCAATACATCATCTCTTGAATTTTCTCTGTGTCTCCTGTGTTATATTGCCTGACCCTCAGGACTGCTGATGTTTGCTCTCCTGAGATGCTGCTTTCATCCCCAGCTGACCTCTTTTCACTGCACCTCATTTCCTCTCAGTACATTTTGGCGTAGTCACTCCATTTAGAATTTTTTTTTTTTTTCTTTCAATTGCATATGATTTTGTTGTATATCTTTTCCAGAGTGTTTGTTCCACTTTATTCTCTGATTTCAAATTGAAATCTTGTGATTTCAATGAAGATCAATTGGGTGAGGCTTGGTCTGTTTCTGCGCATTTCATGTCATCCCATTCACTGTTATTGTTTTCACTTTGTTCCAGAATTATTTCTCTCTCTTTTGTTGCATTTTATTTCTTCAATTCCTTCTCCTGTCTCTTTGTTCGCCTTTCTTTTCTGATTTCAGGATTTCAATGTGACTCATTTTGCCAAGTTTTGGTCATTTTCATTGTTCCTCATTTCATCTCAGTACCTTTGGTTGTAGTCACTTCATTTGCAAATTTTCTTTCTTTTCTTTTCAATTTCATTTAATTTGATCATATCTTCTTTCCTGAGTGTTTTTTTACACACTTTCCACCAATATTTTCAAATCTGGGGGGTAGTTCAGATTTAATCAGGTTTTGAAATTCAAGAAGATTTATCTACAAGCTTGTTATCAGTACTACAATCTATTCCCTCCAAGCTTTAGCCTGAAGGTTGATGGGGTAACAGCATAGGTGACAAAGAAAAATATTATTAAAGCACATTCAAATAGACTTAAATTTCAATATTGAAATGAATTCTGCAGGTTACAGTAGGTTCTAACTCAAATAGTAATGCTAAAAACTAAATATAAGAAAAAATACCCATAATTTGATTATCAGGAAAGAAAAAAAAGTAGTATATATATTTTCAGGAGGCTTTTAAAAGGAAAATAATCATTGTAGTGAGATTTAAAAAAAAAAAAAAAAAAGTGAAAAAAAAAGGAGGAGGGATATAAACATAAAGGAAAAAAACAATGCCAGAAATTGTCAGGGGTTTAAAAAACCCTTTAAACTCAGGGAAGGTGGGAATGTCTGCAACTGTAAGATTTAAGAAGCCACAAATACCAGCACTGCAAAATCAGTCCAGAAGCAGAATCTCGTTCTCTCAAATCTATCACCTATACTTGTCTTTAGCAGCAGGACTTGAAATGTTAATGAACATGCCCTGACACAGTAGCCCTGGGAATCGCTGCCATCACTAAATTAAAGGTGTAGAAAATGAGGCAGAGAGACCTGTGTCCTGTAACTTTGTGCATCTTCTCTAACCTTGTCATCCAGCTTCCATCCAGAGCTCTTGGTGAGACAGCAGCACGGGCAGAGGGCAATTCAATTTTCCTCTGCTGGCTTCCCAGAGCCATTGAAAAGCTCCACTACCAGTTGGTTTTCAATGAATCCCACTTTAAGTGATGTTTTCAAGGACATATAAACCTTCAATGGCTCTTTGGGGAATTGAATGCAAATTTGTTCCTTATGCAACTCAGGTAAGCACATCATTTTTCATAGTAGTGCCACAGATATCAGAAACTTCCTGCACCAACCTGAGAAAGCCACCGAGGGTTTGGATGGAAATGAGGAGGAGAGATGCAGAGCATCTGACTCTGTTTACACAGGCTCTCAAAACCTTGTAGTTCACATGGTGAATGAATTTTACAAGACTAAAAAAAAAAAAGAGGCATTTTTTATTTCAATTAGGGAAAAAAATCCATCTTAACAATAAATACATCTTCTGATTTGTTTTCAAAAAACTCCCAAACTGTTTTCCCCTTCCTTTCATCTGTTTCCACCAATTTAAACAAAGAATTCCTAATCTTCTGCAATCATAGATCTCTTTGAATGATATAAATATTTCTTAATATCTACAATCCTGCTAGTGACAACTTTGTGTCCAGTTAATTATTATTGTGTCCAGTTTATTATTATTATTATTCAAACACTGACCTGATCTGGTCTGCATCAGGAGCTGTTTTCTGATACAGTCATCTCTCTGCTGGAAACCTTTGCTCTCTATCATAATTAATCAAAGCTTTTAAAAGTCAATGTAATTAAGAGCCAGGCAGTTTTAATGGACCCACTGCAAGCTGTCTGCACTACATCTAAATAAAGCAACCAGTCAATGCAATCTTTTCCTTGGCACAAAGGAAATTGTCTGACCCTTTTCTTGTCCCTCGTCTCCAAAAATTTGTGTGTGCGTGTGCTCCTGCTATGTTAGACATTGTTTCCCCCGTTTTAGAGAAAAAAATGAGATGCCAAAGTGCTGATTCACTAGGGGAAATGACCTTGCTGGAAAGATGAAATCTAAAAACTAACCATCCTGAGTGTCAAGAATAAAACCTGCTATTTGTGAACCTCTCAGGATAAGATGCACTTCAGCAGGAATGGATTTCTGCTGTGCTCCTTACGGAGAGAGGAAAAATCGTTGTTCTGTTGTGATCATTTGTTTTTCTACCGCAGCAATGCATTCAACAGCCAATCTTAGATCCATAAACCTAATGCAGGTGAAATTTCCCCTTGAAGTGTTTCTGAGGTGAGCTGGTAGGTGGATCTGTATGAGGATCCATAACACATATTTGGCATCACATCCTCCAGCTGGGGGCATGTCAGCCTTTAACCACACGATGATTTCTGCAGGATTTGGGGGCTGAATGGGGCAAAATGAGATATGAAGGGAAAAGCTAATTGACTGAAAGCTGGTAATGAAACTTCATTGAATCTGGCAGGAAATATTTGATAATATGAATGATTCAAGAAGCTTTAAGATGATAATATCCTAGAGCCTTAGAATGGCTGAGCCTTGGAGGGGCCTTTAAGACCACCCCTCTGCCATGGGCAGGGACTCCTTCCACTATCCCAGATTTCTCCAAGCCCCATCCAACCTGGCCTTGAGCACTTCCAGAGATGAGGCAGCCACAGTTTCTCTGGGCAACTTCTGCCAGGGCCTCACTATCTTCAAAACAAATATTTTATTTCTAATATCTGATCTTAATCCTCCGTCTTTCCGTTTAAAGCAAATCCCCCTAGTCCTACCTCTTTTTGTTTGTTCTTTGGAATTATTTTGACTTGTTTAACTTCCCTTGAGCTTGCTCTAAATGATTGGCTGTATCTTTGATCCCTATCACCTGCTGGAAATGTCCACATCCTCCTCTAGCCCAGCAGAGCATCTCGTGTCAGACAGTGTGCTCTGTGTCTGATGGAATGGCTGTGATCCAATGTCACAGCCCGCCAGCTGCCCTGGAAGTGCCACGACCTTCCCTGACCAAAGTGTCTTTAAAAATCCACTCCTACTGGCAGGAGCACAGGCACTCTCGGGTTGGTGGTGATTCAGCTCGGTTCTGAAAGCTGCCAGAGCAGCTGGATGGCAGAGCCACAGCAGGTGACACAGGACAGAAGACACAGGATCGGGACAGGATCTTCAAAGAGTTTCTTTATCCCAGGAATGCCGAGCAACGTAAAAATCCCAGGGCTCAAGGGAGAAGGATTTTATAGAGGGCTCAGAGGGTGGGATTACAAACACGGACCAATAGGGAAAGGAATTGAGGAATGGGCCAATCAGGAAAGGGATCCAAAATGCACCAATTGGGAAAGGGGAAAGCCAGGAACTAAAGGCACAGCGAATAGGATACAAGGGATTAACATGCTACAACAAAGGCTCATGGGGCTGTTCAACTTTGGTCCCCACAACTGCAGAGAAGTCTCCCAGAGAGGCTTCCCATGGGGAGAGATGTGTTGGTCTGAAACAGTATAAGGACCATCTTGTTCTCTATGGGAGAGCAATGATCCTCTTATTTAGCTCAGGACCACCTCAATCTCGAGCTAACATCAGGATTTGAGGTGCACTGTTGTGGTCTCTGACAACCAAACCTGACAGGGATTTGTTGGAGGTTGCTGCACATCCTGCATCCTGTTTTCTGTGCTGGATATTGCTGTGCAGTTTACATCTCCTGTTTTCCTTGTTTCCCCTGAGAGGTGACTCTAACCAAATCTGAGTAGGGTAGGGCTGATTCAGCCCAGGGAAATGACAGCAGGCTGGAATTTTATGCTTCTCAGAATCCCTGTTATTTAGGATACGTGTTTAAACACGAGCTCTCAATAAAATTGATGAAAGCAGATCAATCCAAACTATTCTGAAGCCTGAATAGATTTGAACTATGTTTAAGATCTATATCTCCTCTGCACTGGAGGTAATGCAATAATCTTCCTGAGACTTCCTAAACTTTGATTTTTTTGCTGCTTTATTCCTGCTGGTGATAGTGTTTTTTCCGACTGGCATAGATGCACGCAGGAAGCTGTTCAGTAATATCTTATTTCTGTGTTTCATTATCTTACCAGTGCACTCATACACAGACAGGAACAAAAATATTTGAAATACAAAGTTACATCCTATGCTACAATATGATCACAGAGCCATTTTTTTTTTTAAAGAATAGTAAGGATCTATATTTTTAATGCCTTTGGCATTTATTTCCCTTATGCTGTGTGGCACAAGTCTGATAAAACTTCATGGGATGGGTTGCAGCTTTAAGGCATTGCTGTGAAATGTTACCCTCACTCAGAAACTCAAACAAATCCTCACACTTTATTTGTTTGCTCTGCATTGGCAACAATAATTAGCAGTAAATATTAATGTGAATGCAGAGGTGTGTGAATCCATTAGACACAGCATCAGGGAAGGCTTTATGCTGCCTAAAGCTCCAGAATGTAACCATTGTCAGCTGCTACACAGACAGAGCCACAGGAAGGGCACCCATGGATGAGACTTGTATGGTTTTTAACAGATGAAGATAAATTTGCTGGTGATTATCTACCAGTTTTCATCAAAATTCCTTCAGGAGCACATGAGCAGACTGAAGCAGGAATAGGATACATTAAATCATAGTGTGGTTTAATATTTAAATACTCAAGTTGAAATGACTGCCCCATTTTTTTTAAATTTTATTTTTTAATATTTCTGCCTCTTTCTTTTTTTATCTATTTAAAATAAACCCAGGATTTACCCTTTATTTAAAATCGAGTGGCTTGGATACAGAACTTGTTGCCTGGGAGTTTCTGACTGAGAGCTGGAGGATGTAGTCTCAGTTACACAATTCTTTCTCAAATGCTGTTCCTTCTCCCTCTTCACACCCTCCACCCCTCCAAAAGAAACAAAACCACCACAGATGAAAAAACAACACGTGATAGCCTCAATATAGTCATTGTATGACCTGAGAGATATTATGGGAAATTGCTGCTTTTTTACTGATGAAAGTAAAAATGTTTCAGGCTCTTGGGAAATAAATAAGCAGTGAATGTGGAAGCGCACCAACAATATGATATTACAGACTGTGTTCTCTTTCTAGCTCGCCAATAAGAATAAAATTCTGATTATAGCTATGAATTCCATTTTCTTACTACAAAGAAACCATTTTAATACCGTTGCTGTTATCAGAAAAAGAAATTAAAAACTTAAATTTAAAAGACCACAGCACAGACCATTTCTTTTATTCATTAGCACAAGTTCATTAGGTGGAGTTCAGATTGCTCTGCTGCCTTCCCAGAACATCAGCAGTGACACTCACAGGTTTAAAAGAGAGGAAATACCCAACTGATAAATAATAATGCAATACAGATTTTTTTCCACCCAAACTAGTAATTATTCTTGATGTCACTAAACTGCTCCTGCCTTGTTTGAGGCTATTGGGAGCTGGGGGAGTGTGAGGTCAGGAGAGCTGTGCCAGGGGATGCTCTGCTCTCCCCATGTGATTGAAGGTGCCTGTTGATATCAGGGGGCTCAGAATTTATTTCCTGAGTGCTGCCATCTTCACTGTCAGCTGTAAAACGTGGCACTTTTACAGTCCAGAGCTGCAGGGCTGGGCAGGAGAGCACAGCATGGAATAATGGGCAGTGAGTTATTCAAGAGGTGTGGAGGTGATCCCAGGAGAAAGCCAGGGGCTCAGATTGTGGCAAGTGCCTTCTCCAGCAGGGTTCAGATGGACAGCTGTCCCTTCCCAAGGAAAATGGCATTTAAGTAGCATGCAATAATTATTGTGGACCCTCTTCTCTAGGAGACCCCACTTCTTTCCTTGCTTTTTCCAGCTGGGTTGGACTGGATGGTTTTTAAGGCCTCTTCCATCCCAAACTATTCTGATTCTCCATAAAAAGTGCATAATCTGCAGTCATAAAGTGTTTGATCTCCTCAGAAAGTACAGGCAAGATATTATTGCCATATAATTTGTGTTCTTTAGCTGGCAGATTACTACTTCCAACAGCCTTGGTAGAACATAAGGGCAATCTTTATTCCACACTAATGAAGGCTCTTTGTTGGTGCCTTTCCAGGTTATTGTTTTTCTGAACAGCAAAATAATATTTGCCTGGGGAGATAAGAGTCAGTGAAGTGTCTGTGTGTCTGGAGTGGGTGGTTTGTTCCTCACTCATGAGTGCCCAGTGCAGGCTCTCACCAGCAGTGGAGCATTAAGATCTATTTGGACAATTTGAGATCAACTGACCCTGAATTTGAGATCAACTCTTTTCCCACACCTCATTTTAAGCAGTATTTTGGAAGTTCCTGATTCTTCCCTCCTCCATATTTAGATTGTATTGTAGGTTTTAAAATAAATCTTGGTAGCAAAAAAATTTACAAATCATTCTTAGAACATCTGTAAGTCCAAAACATATCTTTGGCTGTGTGTCAGACAGGCTTATGTAGTAAGAGTATGTTCTCTTGGATCACCAAGGTCTGTGTGAAAATTGGCTGCTTTAGAACTGCCCTGCCTAGTAATTTTGGTGTCCAACTTGCATTTCCTGTGTCCTGGTCCATTTTTTTCAGATTCATTTTCCAATATTGTTTCTTCAAACAAGCATCGGACGTAACACAACAGAAAAGATTAATATTGAACAACTGCAGTAATCTGGAATACGACCAGAAACATTGAAATTTGCTCCAGGATGAATTTTGAAGATCTGTGCCTCTGTTCATATCTCTTAACATCGCCAGTTCTTTTTCTTAAAGGATCCTTTGGATTATTTAGGATCATTTGAATAAAAATTTGCTTTGAGGATTCTTTCAATTGTTTAGCATCATTTGAATAAATCTTCCCTTTACTTCCAGGAAACACAGATCATTGAGATTCAATGCAGGCAGTAATTTAGATTTTGGTAAGGGTTAGTGATATATTTTGTAAAGATCTTGAACACACCAACTGCCACTAAAATCACCTCTTTCTATACAGTGAAACCTTAAGTATTAGTTTTACCCTTTATTTGAGAAAATGTGTGAGGTAATCAGTATTCTTGAAATACTTTGAAATTTTACAAAAGGTATCCCAAGGACTTGGTGTGTTTGTGTGGGATTTCACACACACACACATACATAACCTATTGAAGGATTTTAGGATTGTTTTAATCTCTTGTAGCAGTAAAGTAACTGCATTCTTGTTTTCACTCTCTTTGAGCCTCGTCCTTTCTCACTGCCACACAGCTTATGGCTTGCACACAAATTGTATTACCTTCTCTTCCCTTTTATATATTTTTTTTTCTCCTTGTTCCAAAGTGTAAATTGTTTCCTGCCACTCTACAGGATTTTTCTCCCTTAATGATATGGAGGGAGATAACTACTGCTAGTGCTGACAGAGGTAAGAGTAGCAGGATAAGTAATGCCTCAGCTGCAGAATGATATACTGCTAGTGGGAGTAATCTCCAGATTCATATCCCAAAACACTAGTTAGTCTATCAGCACTTCTGCCATTATCTCCTCGGCCACAAATCCAAACTTTCAAGGTCAGCTGTAACTGTATTGAGAATCTGGAGATCTAAGAAAAGCCCAGTGAATTAACAGCCTTTTTCTGCCTGGATTTTGTTTCTGATCTGAGGCTACTCCGACGCCTTCATTTGGCTGGATCAGTGCAAGGGGATAAGGGTAAATATAAAGCCTACACAGATAATGTCACATTTTTGGAGGGGAGAAATCATTTTTGAAAAAATATCAGGTATTTTAGATCACAGAAAGTGCAAAGTCAGAAAGCATTTTTTGTTGAGGCTTCAGTAATTACCCATGTGAATAAACATATACCATTAATATTGGCACCAAGATAATTTGTTCAGAACAAAAACTGAATCAATTCATTTCAACCTGGATTTAATTGTTCCAAAGTCTTAAGAAAAAAGGAGTAAAGGGGAAAAAAAAACATATTTAGGTTCAAAATTCTACATTTAGCTATGAATAATCAACTCTAATATACATCAGCTGAAGAAGAAAGCAGGCATTGTGATAAGAAATCAAGAGATGTTGCCTCTGAAGAAAACTGGAGGGACCTGGGTTATCTCTTGTAGAAAAGAGGAAACATAATATGCAATGTAAGTGCTACAGCAGAGGGGGAAGAAAAGGATAATGGATGGGAGGCTGGTGACAAACTCAAGGTTACAAATGATTTGTTGGCCAAACTTTCCTAGTGAGCTTGCATACACACAATCTTGCAAACTCAGTGCTTTATTCACTGCAGGGTGTAAACCTGTCTGAAACAAATTTCCCACTGGTATCAAACCCTGAGTCTCTCAGCAGTGTAGATCATCTTTTGCTTTGTTCTTGTTTCCCAGCAATCTATTAGCATGAGGTGGGCACTAATGCTTTTTCCTACACATGAGAGCAGGTGCTGTAAAACTATTGTATGAGTAAAGTGTTCTTCTATTCATATCCATCAATAAATTTGGAACTGAAGTGTACATGCTCAAAGTAGGCTTTAACCTTCATCTTAACTTTTTCGAGTAGCTTTTTACATTAGCATGCTATAGCTGTCTCATAGTCTCACATTGCTATCTGAATTTAAGACTGGAAGTACATCCAGCTTCAGCAATTGCTTGTCACTCACCTGTTGAAATCTGCATTTATATTGCTAATTAATCTGAGTGATTTCTCTTCCCTAGCACTGTGCCCACTACTGTACTACCCTCACCTGAACTGGCAGAAACCATTTTCCATAATAGGTCAAGAGAACTCCTGAATAAAATCCTTTCAGCTAATGCAAAAAGGTTTGTGTTGTGGTTATTATTTTTTTCTTTCTTTAATATTGCAATGCTGTCAGCACTTTCTCCTTTTTGTGTTTGCTCATGTTCCCTGGAACTTGATTTTAGATGAAATGGAAGGACACTGGATGGATACCTTCTCCCCTATGACCTGAAATTGGCTTTAAGGAGCCATTTAGGAGCAGTTCTGATGAAACTTTAAAGACTGTATGTGATTATGTGCCCATGTAACTTCTCAGACCAGTCATTTGAACCATCCAGGGTAGGGGATGAGCAGATGGAGCAGCCCTGGGAGAAGAACTTGGAGATTCTTGTGGGTGAGAGGTAGACAATCTCTGAAATCCTTCCTGTCCTGGGTCAATCCCCCAGCGTGGGCAGCAGGAAAGGAGAAATTCTGCCTCTCTGTCCCGCTCAGGTGAGACCCCACCTGCAGAGCTACTCCAGCCTTGGAACCCAGCACAGGAATGGGGGGAGACAGATAGAGATAGTGTTAAAGGCAATCTCGCCCCTGATGTATTGCAGCTGTGTTAATTACCAAAGAGTGGGAACAGCCCTGCCCTCACAGCTGTGGGTGTGATAAAAGTGAGTTAGGGGGGAGAGAGTCACTTGGAGTCTGCTGGCTGTGCTGTGAGAAGAAAGGGACAGGAGAGTGGGTAAGGGTCAGATAAGGTAAGCCACTGTATGAGGGACAGACAGGGTTAGGTGGCTGTGCTAGGGATGGGAAGGAGCCACCTGGAACTGCAGAAGGAAGAGAAAAAGGGCCAGAGCTGTGTGGAGCTGCCCATGGGAAGTACATAGAAAATGTATGAAAGACTCTTGGATAACAAGGTGCTGATACTTGAAGCCCTGTGAAGTTTTTACTGAAGCACTTTGAGTGCTGTGACTGTCTTGACAATGACACAGGAAGGACCTGGAGCTGCTGGAGAGAGTCCAAAGGAGGCACCAGGATGATCAGGGGGATGGAGCAGCTCTGCTGGGAGGAAAGGCTGGAAGAGCTGGGATTGTTCAGCCTAGAGAAGAAAAGGCTTTGAGGTGAGCTCACTGCAGCTTTCCAATGCCCAAAGAGTTCAATAAAAATGGAGAGAGACTGTTCACAAGGCATGTAGTGACTGGACAAGGGGGAATGGATTCAAACTGAGAGGAGGTTTAGACTGGATATGAGGAAAAAATTGTTTCCTGTGAGGGTGGAGAGTCCCTGGCACAGGGTGCCCAGAGAAGCTGTAACTGCCCCTGGATCCCTGGAAGTGTCCAAGGCCAGGCTGGACAGGGCTCTGAGCAACCTGGGACAGCAGAAGGTGTCCCTGCCCATGCCAGGGGGTTGGGATAAGATGGGCTTTAAGGTGCCTTCCATCCCCAGCCATTCTCTGGATGTACCTTCTGACCCTGATTTGGTATTTCATATTTAGGGTCTCAATAGTCACCCAGAAGATTGCTTCTCTGACAAATTTCCCCACAGTGCCACTTTGTGTAAGAGTCTGTATTGTTCCTTCTAATTTCTTATTTTTAGTTTTTTAGCAGCACATATTGACATGATAGAACAGCTTGGTATCCCTCCAAAGAGATGGTCATATTTAGCATTTATATGAAATGAGAGAATATCCTGGTCTTGAGCTCTCTATTTCAGATGAGCTTTGAATGACTGAAGCAATGCCTGGGAAAGGTACAGGTTTGTTATTTGCTGCAAGGCTGAGGCTGGAATCCTCTAGTGCTAGGACAAACTTTGCAGGCAGTAGAGTGGGCCTAGAGTTATGGATGAAGCTGGACATTTAACACACATTGCAGTGTCTGGCATTTTCTTCGAGCAGTTGAAGATCAGAGACTAGAAGAAATAATAATTTTAATTTTCATTCCACTTAACTCTAAATAGCATATTTTGATAGCAGCTGACATATGGAAAGCTGGGGGATAGAAAGTGCTTTGAAACGTAAGTAATGTTTATCAGAAACAGAAGCCACGTAATGATATGACAATATCTCAAACAGTTTGTATGGTGCCTTAACCATACTATTTGTTTTGATTTGACTGCAATAGAAAGCATCCATCCACAGGCTCTGCCTGGCTTGTCAGTTATGTAAAATCACACACCCTAAATCAAAGCCATCAGCTCCTTTTTTCTTCTAAATATCAGCACAATCAAACACTACCACCTGCAGACACTGTCCTGTATCCCAGTCTACCTCTGCTGAGGCCAGTGAGCAAGAATGGTCTACAGGGTTAACTACAAGAAGAAAGATGTTGACTATGTTCGTGGGTTTAATTTGCACATATTTAATCCCACCATTCACAATTTTGTGTAGTATATGTACTGCAATCACACACAATTAGGTTGTGAGAGAATATAAAAGGTCTGTAGTGAAACGTCCTATACAAAAAAAAAGGATTGACCTTAAAGTCAGAGCATGTTACTCAGGACTTTGTCCAGTTGAATGTTGAAAGTTTCCGAGGATGAAAATTTAAACCATTCATTTGGACCTCTGTTCTGTCATTTAATCAGTTAGTGGTGGCTTTGGCACCATTAGGTTAACAGTTAAACTCAATGGTCTTAAATGTCCTTTCCAGCCTAAATAATTATCTGATTCTAAAACTTCTTCCTCAGTTTTACTTTGTCTCAATGCTTGCTGAGACACAATCACTCTCCTCCTGCTTCTTTATTCCGAGGAAAGGTAGAAAATTGGAAAAGCTCAAATTTATATACCTGCAATGACAATGAAAAACCATGATGGAGTCTTGGGGTCCAAGAGAAAAAAATTTTTGTGCTCACACATCATGTTGATGTTAATGAATAGCATGCATACCAAGGGAAAGATGGAATTCAAATGTCCTGCACAGATCACTGCATGGCTCAAAAGGTGTCTGGAGGTGATGCCTGTGGAAAAGATTAAAATAACACCTATGAAGGAAAAGCAACAAATTTGGAATAGAAGCCCCACTTAGAGTCATCATGTCCTAGTAAATCTGATCATGATTATCCCTGCTTCAAATCCAAGGCTCTACATCTGAGCTACAACAGAAGCTGCATTTACTTGGAGAGAGAGAGGTGTATTTAAAAAAAAAAAAAATCAAATGTGTTCTATAGAGGATATATATTTGGAATGAATTTTTCTGCAGAAGCTGAGAAAGCAACAGCTTTGCCTGATAGATCCTCCCAAGGGAGCCGTGGCTCAGAGCAGTATCACACTTGTGCTCATCTTCACAATGGAGCAATCCTGCGAGCAGATAAAGTGCACAGAGTGAGAGCCTAGAAGAAAGGCTTAAGTTTGCCAGGGATAAATAGCATTCACCCAAAGCTAGAGAGGGTTGTTTTGGGTGAGTTTCCTCTGCTTTTTTTTTTGTTAAACTTCAGTCTGATCACAGCTTGAGCTCGACGGTGGTTTAAAGGCTCTGAGAGCACAAAAGCAGCCATCCTACAGTCCGGCTTATGTCAGCTTATTTTGATTCAACAGAAGCATTGGAGACAGACCTGGTACTGCTCTAAACTCTTTGTGAGTCAGTTTAATGCTCAACCCTCCTTTACAATGCCCAGACTTAAGAGCTAAAGGGAAGGCAAAGATGAAGGGAGGAAAAAAAAAACTTCACCACCTTTTCACTTGCTCTGTGAATCCATATGGTTTCTGAGGCAAAAAAGATGCAGTGTTCATGATGGTGCATTTAGATTCCTTAAGAAAAGCATCTCCCTCTTGGATTGATCCCCTGGTGGAAATAAGGCACTGAACTTATTTTTAGATACAAAGCAAGTGGCTCACAGACACCTCATTTAATGAGTTTCTGTGATATACTGCAACAGGGGCAAAAACCTGAACTGTAGGGCTGTAAATGAAGTCTCCTGGCTGAGGAAGTAATTCTGTCACTGCAGTGCCCATGTAGGTTAATTCCTGAACCCAAAGCACTGAGGTGTTTTCAGAAGTGGATGTCTGTAGGAGGGCAGGCTTTCAAAAGCAACTTATGGACCCAAAGCAGCGAGGAGCTCCCTGTTCGCTTCCCAATGCACTAGAAAAGATTTCCTAAGTACTCTTTAAAAATTAAACATTGTCTGCCCCCTCTTTGCTATCCTTAGGACCTGGAATACAGGGGTGCACCCACATGATGACCGAACCTGGGCCCTTCACATCTGGTAAACAACTTCTTGTGAAGCAAATTCCGAGCACAATTTGGGAGTCATGACATTGCTGAGATAATTCCCAGCAGTTTGCAATAAGCTGCAGCCACACGTCCTCTCCAGAGAACTTTTGGGGCTGTAAATGCCAGCAGTAATACTGGATTTAGCACAGAACTGTACCCTTAGTTTGGCTGTGTCTGGGGCTCATGAGAGAGGTCTGTAATTATTTGTAGACATTTTTTGTCCACGATTCAGACTGTAGCTGCTTTCTGCACATTTCATCTTGCTGGGTGTTTGTCGACTAAGCCTCTTAAAACATCAGATGGATGGTTGTGAAGTCAAAAAATATGAATAATACCTGTTTTTTTGAAGCTACAGAATAATGAACAGAATTCTGAAAGAAGCAGAAGGTCAGAAAATGCTGGTATCTGATGTTTTATACATGTAAAACCATGGGCATAGCAGAATTAATTTCTTTGGGCAGCAAAGCAAGGAGCAAAGGAAAGAGCAGCTTAGATGGGAGAAGGATGAACTGTGAAATAAGCAAACTTAAAAAAAATTAAAATAAATATTCATGGGAAAGGTGTTGCTTTAAACATTTTAAAAAAGCGAAAAATTGATATATTTTAATATGTTGTAGGGATGAGTGTACTGCTACAGAGCAAAACACATTTCTGATTAAAGGGTGACACTTAAGGTCCAAATCCTCCAAAATAAATAATAATAATAAATAGCACATTTAACTTATTTATGCTGTAGAAGCTGCATAGGTAATGGTCAACAACATATTGCCTGCAGCTGCCTGCAGAATTTTAGCTCTGTCCTCCTGCACACACATTAAAAAAGAAACTTAACTGGCAATTCCTCTTGAGCCCAGGTTCTATGAGTATTTCTTTCTTATTTCATACAAAAGATGTATGAGCTTTGTATTCAGCAGGGAGCAGAAGATTACAGATGCAGCCTGTATAATGTTCTCCTCTATTTTGATCACACCTTAAATTCTGTAGGTACTAAATGAAGGGATGAAAACAAAGGCTCTGTATGTCCCCAGCTACTGGAATCCATGATCAATGGGATCTCTCATACCACATTCAGCTGCACAGTGTTAATCAAGGTCACAGTCTCTTTTCTTTTTTTTGCAGTGATTAAGGGTCATGGCAGAGAAGACATATTTCTTTGATTGTTTATGTTATTCACATCTGATAGGGACCAAAATCACTCATTCCCAGCTAGATGTTCCAGCCTGAGGCAGTTTAAATGGATGCTGTGACTTCAGCAAGGTTTTTAGTTCAACTTTTGCTGTATGTACACATTGTGTAGGATTTTCTGTGAGACACACTGGAGTTTTAAGGATTATGCGTTGCCAGTGGGCACATTCCCTTGATTTGTGTGTTTTGATCTTCCTTGTCTCCAACAGTCCCAAATCAGTCTGAGGGTGATAAACAGTGTTTTCCAGGCGTCCTTTACTTCACCTGGCCTTAAAGGAAGGTCTCTGCTGCACAGAATTTCTGAGAGGAGGGAAAAAATTGTGGCTGCAAATTGCACAAGAAGTTCATTATTCAAAATTCACAGCTAATTGGCAGCAGCACACCAAAGAATAGTTGGCTATTTTAACTGCTACTGGAGAGTCTGTGGAAAATCTTTCATAGTCCCCCCAAAAAATGAGAAATTGGTGTGAGAGGAGCAGAGAGGGCTGGAGGCTGGACCACAGGAATGAGAGAAGTTGCAAAGGGAATTAGAGCAACCTTCCTTCCACTGCCCACAACAACACAGAGAGAAGATAGAAGAGAGTCTTGGGGTTGCACAGTGAAAGGTCAAGAGACAAAGGCCATGTGTTTCAGTAGTGGAAACTTACACTGGATTTTAGGAAATTCATTTTCCCTTCAGCACAGAAACAGAGGCTCAGAAGGTAGGGAGCAGAATCACTGACCCTGCAGGTTTTCCAGACTCCAGAATTGCCCAAGGAAGAGACAGAACTAAAGAGAATGGCTTCAGACTGGAAGAGAATGGGTTTAAATGAGATTCTAGGAAAAAATTCTTCCCAATGAAGGTGGTGAGGCACTGGCAGTGTTTGGCCAGAGAAGATGTGGCTGCCCCTGGATCCCTAGAAGTGTCCAAGGCCAGGTTGGACAGGGCTTGGAGCAACCTGGGACAGTGGAAGGTGTCCCTGCCCATGGCAGGGGGTTGGAACAACATCATTTATGAGATCTCTTCCCACCCAAACCATTCTGTGATTCTGTGACTCTGTGTAATCTGATTTATCTGTGAGGTTGCTCCAGCTTTGCACAGGAGTTTGCAGAGCAGCCCTCCAGGGGTTGCTTCTGGTCACGACTGTTGTCTGATTCTGTGATTCTGGATATGTGTAATATCTCCTGGGGAAAGGGAGAGCCCCTCTGAAATAAAAAGTGACATTGGAGAAGCAATTAATGCAATGGGTTTTAATTATGAGGATGAGATCAAAGGGCTTTCATCAGCTCAGTTCAGAACAGTTGCATATGACACAGTTCAAAGGTCAAGACAACAGAAGTTGCAGTGATCTATGAACACCTTGGAAATCGCCAGGAGCTTTCCAAAGCACATATCTTCTGTTAATAAACCAAGCATTTCTAATTAGTGTAAGTGACCACAAAGCTCTAACCAAGGAGCACAAATTAGAGAAAGCACACAGCCTAATTTAATGACTCTAGAAGTTATTACCTGCCTACACGAAGCCTGACATGAGGAGAGTATTGAGTGAATTATGTGGATTGAATGAGAAATGTGGTGGGTTTGTGCCAAGTGGAGGAACGAGAGGGGAAGAGGGGGAAGTAGCTCATTTACCCCGGATCAGAAATCCATATGCTTGTTAACCAGGCACTGGCTACATCCCAACATGAAAAATGAAGTTTACATTGTGTGTGTGAACCAGTAATTTGCATTGATTTGCACATGATTTGTGTCTAATTTGCTGATCGTTAAACCCCACGTGATATGTAAATAGGTAGAAAGTTAAAACCTCGGCTTTAATTTCATTCACTTTGACAATTTAATCTGGTTGGCAGGAGCTGCCTTCCCTCACACCGTCTGGGTACATTGAAGGTCACACTCCATGAAAGACTTGCAAAATTTCCTTTCTCTCATTGGTTCCTTCTATTGTTCCTGTCCAAAGACAGACAACTGTTCCAACAGTGACCATTTTTTAGGATTTTTGAGATGCTTAGATTATTTCACAGCCATTAATATGACTTGTGGACCACCTGTAAGACTGACCAATACAGCTAATTATCCCTTTGAGATCCCTCAACTATGGATGGGATGAAGAGCAGAAAATATAGGAATGACAGAGGTAAAAACAGCTGCCTGAAGACCCTGCAAGATTGGTATTAATGTGAGCAGGACGAGGCAGCAAATCTACAACCAGACCTAATATTTCCGATAAACACAAAGTGATTTATTTTAAATGTGTTTAAATGCAAAAGGGCAATCTCTGTATGGCAACATTAAACAAAACAAAAGGTTGCCATTTGGTAGGGTTTTTTTCTGAGATAAAAATAAGAGGTGACCAAACTGGGATATTTGATGTTATCAGTACCTCAACTATCTTGGGTGTTTTCAGGATCATGAGAAATGTTGATATCAAAGCTGGAACCAAAAAAAAAAGTATGAGCAGGTTTTAAAGATCAAATGGGGCTTGATCACCTGTTGAAGAAAGGCTTGTCAGCGATGTGTGCAGTGTCAATACATTTACTTGGTTGTAGGAATACATTAATGTTTCCTGATGTCCTAGGAGACAAAAATGGTATGTAAATTAAGGTGTTTCATGTGTGGGTTGTTTGGTATTTTTTCTTTAAAACAAACAAACAAAAAAATTGATCAAAAAATTTTTAAAAACACAAAAATTCACAAAATGTAGCTTGGTGAATGGAGCATTGGACTATAAAATAAAATAATAATTTTATTCTCACTTGTTTGTCATGAGTCTGTAACTCCTCAAAATGAACAATGGGAGTAATTAAGTATGACAGAGGATGGAGAAAAGGCTTCAAAGTGAACTCTGTGGAGCTAATGAACACCAATCAATAGATAACTCATCAATGGACCCTGCACCAGTGGAGTATTGGAAATATTTGTCTTCACTGGGTGCAAAAGCAGACCTTGGAGGGTGAGGGCAGTTGGAATCCTGCCAGCAACACCTTGTGAGTCCCTGGCTGTCCTTCCATCCCACTGCCCTGAGCCCTGCAGCCTCTGCAGATTGGACTAGCCATTGATTTAACACTATTTTGATGGTCTTATAATGCAAATGCTGACCTTGACAGGGGAAGGTTTTCACACTCTGACTTTTTGTTTTGCAGTTGCCAGCATAGCAATTAATGCATACTTAGTGGAATCCAAAATTAGTCACTCCTGAAAGTAATTATGTGCTAATTATGCAATTATTTTATTTTATATAGGCAGCAAAAATTATTAAAGTACTTCAATTATAGTTTCTTCAAAAAATCAAGTCAACTACTACTTGACTTAAATAGTAATTTATAAAATAATTTGTCACTTGACATTTTAAGACTTACAGGATTTTTACAGCATTCTTATTGTGTATCTAACAAAACCATTTTTTTTTATCTAGTTTTCCCCCCCTAGTATTAGAAATTTCATGTGACTTCACCGTACCCATCCGTCTGAAATTAGCAGATTATATGTTTATATAAATTACTTATTATCAGATTAGCATATGTTTGCCTGGCTCCTAGCAGTTTTGGTGGGGTTGGGAATAAACCTTTTAAATGGATTCAAAGAAGGGGGGGGGGGCAGAATAATTTTGTAGGTGAGGCTGATCCAATCAAGTTTTTATGTACCTGATGCTTCCTTTCCACTTTATGCTTTTTGAATCCGCTGATTACTGTTGCTCCATTTGTCAGGAATGGCAAATGGAGAGAGATAAGGGTCAAAACTTTTAGTGAGAATTCTGAATAGGCAAACAACCCAAACCAGTGCTTCCAACCAAAGAAAACCAAAAAGGCTCAACCTGTTTTGGTTGGCCAGCCAGTGTTTCCAGCAGCACATCGTGAGTGATGGATGGGCAGCTTTAAACCAGGCACAGCTCCCCAGGGAACAGTCCAGATCCATGACAAGGCAGCTGGAGCATCACAGTGGCTTTCCTTGTACTGATTATTGCAACAGGGAAAAGATTTTGGGAACAGATGATGAGGAAAAGCAGTAGGAGATGGGACTCCAACACACAGGAACACAGGATTTGCTAGTTCAGCTCCTTGTGAATTACTTTAATTCCCTTTTAAAAGATGCCTCCATAGTGCTTTATCTCCATAAAAATATTGTTCCAGACAGTGTCTGCTGTGCTCAGAGGGAAACTCTCATTTGTGTACAGGAAACAAATAGCATCAATCAAATCACACTTATGACCCTTTCTGCATAATAATACAATAATAGGGGTTGGATTTAGAGTTACTCAGACTACACTGGTAATTAGGAGTTCAAGATAATTTGAGTCATTATTGTAAATAATACAGAAAGACATTCACAGAAAAATTGCAAAATAATGTTTGATAGCTGGGAATTTGAAGGCAGGGAGGGGAGAATTATAAACCCGAGATTTTAAGTACTCGTTGACTGAGTAAGTCTTTGATACTAAAATGAATTTTTATACTACAAAAATTACATAATACATAATACATTTTATCTATTCTATTCTATTCTATATATAATATGTAATATATATTATATAATATATAATATATCATAAAATAGATATTATATATTATATATTATATATTATATATTATATATTATATATTATATATTATATATTATATATTATATATTAATAATGAATTTTTATACTGAAGATTTTTATACGTTTCATTCAAAATGAATTTTTATCAGTATCAAAAATTAAGCAATATTAAGGTATTCACATTTACTAGAAAGGATTTTGCCAAAACCTTTGTAGATCCTGTATAGAAAAGCCCATCTTTACAAGAAAGCTGTCCTCTCTCTTCCCAAAGAAGATTTTTTGATCACCCTCTTGAAATGTTACCAGTTGCTTGCACCTATATGCTTTGGATATGGTCACTCTTTTGGAAGTTTTATACCATTTTTGTCGGTAAAAGCACGGCTGTGGAGAAGACTGAGGGGTTCCTGCAGTCTTTGATCCCATCCAGCAGTGCTCCCTGAGGGGCTGTGTCCTGAGACCCAGCCCTGCTATCTGCTCTCCCCTGAAGGAGGCTGTGATGGGGCACTGGGGATGTCTCTGTGTGTCTCATCTGAGCTTTAAACTGAAAGAAACAGGCTGTAGGGATTGAATCTTTATCAGCTGCTGCATGAAGAACTGTGCTGTGTTGTAGGGAGTCTGCTGATACTGAAATATGAAAATATTCTCTGGAATTTATCTCTTCTTTCAATGCCTTCTGCAATCAGCTCCCTTATTCTGATTTTGCCTCCCTGGCTCGTGCTGCTGTCATTGACTGGCAGGCAGAGACCACAGCATTGCCAATTTACATTTGCAATCAATAGAGCACTTTGGTTTTCAATTAGGTTATTAACATGCATTCGATAAACAACAAAGTTAACTTTCAGCTGACATTTATGGCTATGTACTGAAGCAGAAACACTTAAAATCTGATTACACAGAGCTCTTCCTGGATGCATCTGCTTTCCACTCTCCTTCTTAGATACCAGTCAGGGCTCCTCCCCTGCTGACAAGCTCCAAAATGTTTTTCCTTCTGTCTTCAGTGTAAATATGCACACTATTTGAATTGAGAGCTAGTTAGCACAAACCAAGGAGCTTGGACACACCCAGACATAAGGATGGAGTGCAATTTCCTTAATGTGCATTGTCTGGGAGCTTTGTAATGGAATTATTTCCATTAGTACCCATTGCCTCTTGTCCATTCAGTGACCACCACAAAGAGCTGTGCTCTCTTCTCTTTATTACCTCAGGTGTTTATCCATGTTCAGAAGATCCCCCTGAGCCTTTTCTTCTCCAGGCTGAGCAGCACAAGTGATCTCAGCTTCTTCTCATGTGACAGGTGCCCCAATCATTCAATCAACATTTAATCTTTCAAACCCTCCCCACTCCAAAACATCCAGGAGTCTTCCTTGTGCTGAGTAGAAGGAAAGGATTAAATGTCTCATCTACGCTGTGTTTTCAGGGTTTTTGTATTTTGGGGAAGACAATTTCTCTTTCCATTATTTCACATTTTGATGTAGAAAGCCTAGAGTTAAAAAGCTGTTTGTGTGTAAATGGCCATGGAAGGAATGGTGTGGTGGCAAGAAAATATTCACCATAGGATTGCAAACTTAAATCCTAGTTCTGGAAAGAAAAAGAGTCTGCTTTTGTAGCAGATGGAGGATTTCAAATTTGTCCACTTTTGGGATGCTCTTATGTATTTACATATTTAAACTTCTATCTCTTCTAATGATAAAAGAAAAATAGTGAAGTAGAAGGAAAAACACATTCAAGAACATGAAACTTCTTTTAGGACATATCAGAATAAAATATTAAATCAGAAAAAAAAAAGTAACCCAGAAGACAAGAAAACCAAGCAAATTGGGTGGCATATGTTTTAAAACTTTTTACAGCAGTGAACACATCAAACTAGACTGAGTATTTGAATTTATTTTGAGGTTTGGTATTTTGAGGTTGCAAGATACTTTCTGCTGAATAGGTACTCAAAAAATTATGGATGTATTTTGGAAATATTAAACAATTTTCAATACTAAATACACTGTTAAGAAGAATGAAATAGAATGTATTGTTTATTCCTTCTGGTATTGTTTTCCCTTTATAATTTTTTGAGCACTGAGCAGACCAGGAATTGAGTTACAGTGGAAATAAGTTACTACTCTGTTCACTAAAATAGGTTTGTTTAATTTGCTGAGATTAATCATTCATTCCACCTGCAGCTCCTGTTAAGATATTTGGCTTTTCTCTGCTGTTAAACTTTTGGGTCTTGCATCTTCTTATCTTAATAGTAATTAAAAGTTTAAAAAAGTGCATTCCTAGATGCAAATTGATTCTGTTAACACATAGCAAAGGAGAGGAAATAATGGCTGTCATGATACAGATCAATTTGCATTTGGAAATTATGGGCTGATTTTACATGGAAAGAGTTTATGGCAGGTCCAAAGCATTGGCCACCTGAGTGGGAAGAATGCACACTATTACTATTGACATTTTGAAATCAGGAATGGCATTATGGAGTAATTAAATTGGCCAAAGGTCTCTGAAGATGTTGGCAATAAACTCACATTTGCTGAATGTCCATTTCCTGGCTGCAAGGTCATCCTTCTTCTCAGAAATTAATTGTCTTTTTTCATAGGAAAACAAAGACATATTCAAGTGTGTGGGTGATAAGAAGCTCCTTTTTGTACAAAACTAGATTTTTTCCCCATCATCAGGTGATACCTGAACCTTCCTTTTTCTTTTTTTTTCCCACTGTGTTTTTAAATTAAAATATGGAAACTTAAAATTTATTGTACTATAGGAGGTTTTTTTTGTTTGTTTGTTTTTTTGTTTTTTTTTTTTTTTTTTTTTTTGACCTGAAGTGAAAGAGGAGACAGGGTCTTGTCCTTAGAAATTGTTCTCTCCCCAGGGCTAAAAAGACCCCATGCATTCATGATCAATGATAATCTTTAAGATGCATGTCTGCTCTGCTGAGTAGCTTCTGATTTCTTTGGCTTGGTCTCTTAATCTGTTTTTTACTGAGTATTGATTTCAGTTCACTTCTTTTCTGGGAGTACTGTACCAAAGATTATCTTTCAATAGACTTCAAGCATGAATGGCTTAGTAAAAGTCTCTCATCTTATTAGAGGTTTATATTCTTACAGCAGGCTCTGTTTCTCTTGTAACACACAGGCTGCTACTGCAGACAGATATATCTGAAGTCTCTCTTAACTCTTTAGGTAACTGCTTGCAATGGCATTGAAATCTGCATGTTATTTCAATAGGAAATGCAGATATTGTCTTCATGCTTCTATTTTACTTAAAATTTTGTATCAAGTTTTCATTAAGATGATTTTTATCAGAACAGTTTTGGGAAAAACAACGTGCAATGCTTGTTTGCAATCTGTTGGGAAAGGCTTTGTTTTTTTTCAGAATAATGTGGAGTGGTGGACAGTGGAAAATTAATTAGGAGGATTCAATTATAGTCAGGCAGACTGATATGTGATTAAACAGATAGTGTCCAGGAAAGCATTCTAATTACAACACAGTATTTCCTTAATCTCAGGTGAATTTAATTAACTTCAGGGGTGTGTTAGAGGGATGGTTTGATGACCAGTCCCACACTGGTGACAGAAAGGGACTCGACATGTCCAACCAGAGAGAACCATTTGAATTAGGGGTGAGGGGCAAAATTCCTGAAAGCGCCAAGGTGCTTGGTGTGCATTTTGCTGTCCAGCTGTGATCCTCAAAACTTATAACCAGTTCAGAAGGTTTGTCTAGGTGGCTCATGTGTGATTTCCCTTCTGCTCAGGTCAGCTGTGAGATCCTGTCCCTCCAAGCCCAACACAGCTGGAGTGAGCACTGCACACCTGACTCTGTTGGAACTCCAGCCATCTCAGCTTAGAAAGACTGAAAAGGTTAAAAATTTTCATGAAATCCAAGCAAAGCTGGGCAGTGTCACTGCGCAAAAGAGATTTTAAGGTTCTTTGGAGGAATCAAGCCATGAGCTTGAGACAGGGCAGGGGAAACATGAGTTCAGGCTCTCTCTTCTGGGAATGTTTTCTTTGTGTAATGGAAAAAATCATCACTGGACTTTCTGTAAAGTGATTTTTAGTGCAACGATGCTTCTCTCTGGCTGACAGACAGTTTGGGCAATCCTGCATCTTACCTGGACTTACAGGAAGGTTTGGGTCCGTGGGGTTTGATCTTTCCAACGCTGAACTCTCAAACTCCAGGAAGCAGCAACCCTGGGGTAAAGTTGGGTGTCATTGTGGGACAGCATTCCAGAGAACATCTCCTGGATTGTATGCCTCCAGTTTGCCATGTGGACGCCTCAGTCACAGACAGACAAACTGACACCTATCAATTGTCATGTCTGTCTCTCTGCTGAACCCAGAAGCTGTTAAAAATTCACTTTATAGTTAGGACACAGTGGGAGTGTGATAAAGTCTCTTCAGCTGTATTAGTCTGAGCAAGCAGTTTTCATGCCTGGATGTGCACCAAGCCTTTACACAACTCTTATCTCCATTTAAGTAAAAAAAAAAAAAAAAAAAAAAAATTTGGAATTCTGAGAGTCTTAACAAAGCAAGGAAGCAAGGGGTGGAGCACAACTGTGGGGCTATTTTGTGTATCAAGTAAACTAAGAAGTCCAGTTGTTGTGATTAGTAAGTGTGATAAGGAGGAGAAAAGCCACAGTTCAGCTGTGAGGAAGGCTGGACATGGAACAAGCTCTGTGTGATGGTCTTGGACAAGTGTTTTCTGTTCTAGAAATCCCAGGAGCAGTCTGGGCTCTTTGCTCTGATTTAAGAGTTGCATAAGCTGAAAAGATCCCAAAGTCTGTGCTGTGATGCCTCTGCTGAAAGACCCTGGAGGATGCTAAATCGGATTAAATTGATTTAGTTTTGCCTATAGGCCTTTTCTTGGAGTCAGACTGAATTCTAGTAACAATACAACTGCAGAGGCATAAGCCCCCATTGCAATGCAACCCTCTTGAAAGCCTTTTGGGGATGGCTTACTAAGAAATAAGAATATAAACTCCTTAAGAAGGAATAAAACAATTTACCCACTTGAAAACCCAACTGCTTAAAAAAAAGAGAAAGCAAAACCCACCCAAACACCTAGGGGTTTATTCAGAATTCATGCAGAATCCTAAATTGATTTGATCAAAGAAATAGCAGTTATTCTTCCTTTTCACTCTCCTCATCCCCCACAGAATGAAGACAAACAGTGGAGAGGAAAATCCTCATCTTTAATTTGAACTTTATAAAGCCCTGACAGATCCATCTGCTTCATTCTTTGTAGGAAAAAAATAAAACATGCTAATGACTCTGACTTCATTAATCATTAAAAAACAAATTATCTGAATTCTAGCACATCACAGAATATAATACACAAAAGGTTTCTACATATGGTGTCTTGCTCATAATTAATACTCCTGTCTTTTATGGAATTACATCAATCAAGAATATTTCCCTTTGCAAGCTTAGGTCATACTTCTTCATTTATAATTTTATTTTTGTTTATTGGATCATTGGGGGGGCTTGTTTTTTTTTTTTTTAATATATTTTTGTTCTTTCAGCATAAACTCAGATTGCCTTGTAACAGTCAGTTTTTAGTGAGGCTGTGTAGCAAAATCAGACAAGTTGTTCCTGATGAAATATTCCCATTGTATTAAGAACTTTGTTCTTAAACTTTTTTATAAAACCTCTCATTTTTAAGTCAAAAGTCTTAAAGATTATTGACCTCTTGTTATGTATAACAAAAATTGTAATGAGAGAGTATCTGATATGGGGATTTTAAATGAGACTAACTCAGGTTAAACTGAGATTCTCACTCTGCCTCACTGTGGAAACACCTTGATGAGAAAGCAAACAATGAGTGCTACTGTTCTGATTGCAAATTTGCGAATTTGTCAGCTTGAAACTTTGGCCATAAAATAGTTTTGGGTTTGTTTGTAGTTTTCTGGTTGGGTAGGTGGACTTCACAGAAAGGAAAACAAGCACACAACCTCTTATCTCTTACCTGCTATGTGTATTGCAAAAAGGATAAAATATAGTCATAGAGTCACAGAGAGGTTAGGGTTGAAAGGGATGTTAAAAATCAGCTGGTTCCAACCTCTCCTGCACTTCTCCCTATCCCAGGTTGCTCCAAGCCCCATCCAACCTGGCCTTGAACACTTCCAGGGATGGGGCAGCCACAACTCAGTCAAACTTCACTGCATTTCTTTTCCAAACACAGGAGGCTGCCAGTCTGGCTTTGTTCTTTTAGAAAAAATAATATTTTTGAACATGCAGAGGACCAAAGAGCTGGATTTACTGATGAGATCTTCAAGTTTAGGAAGAATTTGAACTGCGAAAAGTAAACCATCACCGTACCTTAGGAGAGGAAAAAGCACCTTGTAACATTTACTCTAGAGATGATTGAAAACTGCAAGAAATATTCACAAGCTTCATTGTCTGGAAAATTCATTGTCTGGGATATTCACTACCACATCCTCCTCTTCTCATGCCCTGGACAAAGTTTGTTTTACCCTACAATTTAACTCAAGGGCTTCCAGTAGAAATGCTTCTTACCTCATTCCTCTGATCCTATTACCCCTTTTTACCACATGTCTATGAGCTCTTCTTTTCCACATCAAACCTAACCTTTTTTTTTTGTTTGTTTGTTTTAAGGTCCTTTCTGATCTGACTTCTATTGAGTTTCTTAATTTCTTTTACTATGGTGGAAGTTGTAATTCTAATCTAATTAATTTTCCTATTTCTTCTTTTTTTTAGTTTTCATGCCCAGACAGTTTGCACACAGAAGCAAAATGAGCAGAGAATATTTACTCTGGACTGTGCACTGAACCATAAATCATTTCCAGACTAATCCACAAAGTGTTCGTACCTGTTCATTTTTTTGTCAGGTAAGTCTTATTTAGTGAACATAATGTTCTAAAGGTTCAATAATTTAAAGGAGTTCAGGTGTTTTATGTTCTTGATCAGGTTCCATATCCTGTGTCCTCTGGATTGCCCACAAATCTGACCTGGTTGGTTGCCATTTCTTCGGTGTTTCACTCCAATGAAACTGCAGCCTTTGTGGGGCAGAACTGGATAGTTCACCACATTTCCAGTCCATTGGAATGTAACATCTGTCACTGAATACAGGGCTGTTTACTGTCCTCTGCTGAATAAGACATTCATAATGGGGGGAAAAAAGATTTTCTTGAAGCTTAAGGAGCTTTCTTTTTTTTAAGTCACATTAATCATAGACTCAGTTTTGATTTTCTGATGGGCTGAGCCTGCCTTGGGAGTAGCAGCCTCACCTATTTCCCCCTTACTTCTGATTTTTGGAGAGAGGAGATGGGAGAGTAGGGGGAAATACTGGGATTAACTCATGCTTGTCTCTAACAACAGCCTGAGGATGGGGAAAAACAGTAAAGGAAAATGTACTGCCCTTGATAAAGAGACCAGGACATTTACTGAAATGCTACTCCAGCTCTTCTGCTGCTGCCCAGCAGTACATGAGGGTAAAAGCACTCCATTCAAGAAGAAAGTTGTTTATTTTCAGCTTCCATAGCTTTTGAGGCTCCAGTTGTGAGCATTTTTTCCCATTTAATATGCCCATGGGTTAGGGTAGGTAGAGATTTCCTGGGATGTTGCACGAAGCCCTCTTCCTCAACAGGCAAACATAAAAATAGCAAACTCCATTTTGAAATTAGTGAAGCTTTATCCATACCTTGTGAAATGATTCAAATCTTTCTTTCCATGCTCAAATCTATTATCTTTGAGATTTCACTTCAATGAAGTTTTTATGCCATTTACTTTGCTTGAGGGCATTTTTATTACACTCCAATATAGTCATAGAGCCTGCTAGCAGAGTTAATAGATGATATAACCTGGTGGTCACAGCTGCTATTTAAACTCTGCTTTAAATATTTATATTTCTAAACCTGGTATTTTAAAATGACATCAAAACTGTGCTTGAAGAAGCCTGAGTTTCACAGGTTTGTATACCAGGAAAATGGTGTTATGGTCTTTGACTGTGGTGTTTTTCATCTCAGAGGCTGTGGATCCGCACATGATAAGAGCTAAATCACATCCATATGAGAGTACCAGGAGGAATTATCATTCTGACTGCCCAGGGTTTGACCTTTCTCCTGGCACAGCTGTCCATTTTGTCTAAGATATATTCAGGCAATCTGGTTTCCATATTCAAGAAATAATTCTTTGGGTTCTGTTCATATACTTTTTCTCATTGTGCTTTCAGTGGTCAAACTCCCAGAGATTTCACAATCACTTTGAAAAATTCAGTTTGCAGACAAATAGCCATTTGATATTGAGTCCAAAATTACCTTCACTGAATTTCCAGCTGTGCTTTTCTTTTATTGTTTGCTTTTTCTTTTTTGTTTTATTAATGAAGCCTGTCCCATCTCTGCCACCTTAAAAATTAAAATCCCTTTCTTTTCTTAATGCTCAGTTTTCAAATGCCCAGAGATAGTTATCATCTCTCTACCCCCAGCCATCATTCGACCACACTGTGCATAATTAGTTCTTTTAATCTTTCCTAATAAAGCATCATTTCATTAAAAGCCAGCAAGACACTTATTATAAAGTGTACTTTCATTCATTTCAGCAGAGCTATGTCATGTCCTAGAAAACCACATATCAGTGTCGTCCTTGCCAGTTTTAAAGTGGGCAGTAGGTCCTGCAGGTAATAGAAGAATTTTTGCATAATGACAGCCCAGCTAGAATGATTAGTTCAGTTAGATCTCCTCCCTGCTTGGTCTGTAGCTTGACAGACAATCTGGGCAGAGAGAATGAGCACAAATAAAGTGCTTGCTCTCCTTCATCTTTGGAGAAAACAAACCCATAACACCAGGTTTGCTGGTATTTATGGTATGAACTGTAGGCCTACTTGAGCTGTTCCTTGTCCTAGACTTTTCTTCACACCTCTTGGCAGAAATACTCTCTATGCCACATTGCATCACTTTTCATGGAAGTTTAATGTGTAAATACAGATGTAATGTGTAAATACAGGTACAGATGTGCTGTATCTTTCTGCATATACACAGGATGTTCATGTCAGAAAGAAAATAAAAGCTTATTATATTTACAATCCATTGTGCTTATATGCAAGAGCAAGACTAGGAAGCATCACAAAGAAAGATTAACCATTACTTTTGTAAGTGAGCAAAAAGATAATTCTTCTTAGTCTCAAAATACTTGCCTGCATTCTTAATTCAGGGTTTTTTGTTGTTGTTGTTCAAGATCAGGATACGAACAGCCTCTGGGCTTCAGTGTAAAATCATGGAATCACAGCAAAATTCATTGGACAGGTTGGAAGGGAGCTTAAAATATCACCTGGCCCAGCTTTTGGATCCTATATGGGATTACTCTGTGCAGTCTCCTCTGAGAAGTGCCAATGATGGGGACTCCACATCATTCCTGGGGAGATTATTCCAGTGGTTGATTGTCCTCATTGTAAAAAATTTCTTTTCTACAGCTGAATGAATCCTCTTCTGTTACAACTCATGCTTGTTGTCCCTTGCCTTCTCCATGGGCTCCTTGAGAGCCTCCACCCTTTTTGTGGTCACCCTATAGGTACTGGAATTCTGTGATGAGGGTCCCTCAGATCCACCTTCTCTCCAGGGAAAAAAGACCCAACTTACTCTGTCTTTCCTGTCCTTTGAAAATTTTTGTGGCCTCTTTTGAACCATCTCCAGTCTGTCCACATCTTTCCTGAGTTGTGGGGACCAGGGACACCATGCTCCAGGTGTCACATTTAAAACCAGTTTGTGTTTCTTTATGAAAAGAATATATAGCTTGATATTATTGCAGATCTAATAAGATGGATTTGCTCACAAGTCTTTTAAGTTTTGGTGGGCTTTTTTAATACTACCTCATTAATCCATATCTTTCTTGGCTAGTGTGTTTTAGAGTTTTAAAGCTTCTCTCCTGTCTTGCTCAAACTCAAACTTTTTTGTCCTCAGGGAGCTATTTTGTTTCTGTGTTTTTCTAGCCTGTTACTGAGTGGAATATAAGACTATAAAGTCTTTGTGGAAATTTTGCCTTGCTCATTATTCATTACCACTGCCACCACTGATGGTGACAAATATCATTACTTTAATGGCCATCGTTACCCATTGTCATAATTAAAGGAGATCATTTGATGACACCAAATATAACATTCCTTAATGCATCAAATTAGGAAAGGATGTCATGACTAGGTACACAACTTCACCCATAATTTTTAAAGATGAAATAATAAATTAAACATTTTCTCCTCATTAACATGACAACATCATCATTTTAAAAGTTCACAGGGGCAAAGAAATAGTGTGCCAGATGTTTTTTTTTTTAACTTATTTCCTTCCAGTTTGGTCATGACGTGGGAAGCTGGATTCCTCCTCCACTTTTGGGGCTTACCAGAATGTTCCATGATTTCCAGTTATGCCTGGCTTGTGTATGGCTGCACTCCTCTAAAGAGTCCATTAGTCAAGTCATCACCAAATCAGTGCAGCTCAATCATTGCTATAGCTGACAAATGTATCCTTAATTTAAGTAATGATGGTCTGGATCTCTGCAACAGATGGTCATGAGCCATGGAACAATGTGGATGGTCTGGCAGATGTTTCAGAAGGCTGAAGAAGTCTCTGGACCACTCCTTGACAGTAAGCATGTTGTACGACGTAGCAGTGCTCCATAATAGAAATGGAAATAATCCTGTGTAGCAGAGAAAGCTGATGAAGGTCTGGTCACGGTGCCAGATTCTTCCATTT
Organism: Brachypodius melanocephalos; assembly: GCA_013398615.1. Classification (NCBI taxonomy): domain Eukaryota; kingdom Metazoa; phylum Chordata; class Aves; order Passeriformes; family Pycnonotidae; genus Brachypodius; species Brachypodius melanocephalos. The sequence goes on from VZSR01003371.1 coordinate 2,051,423, forward strand.
CAACAGGTGGGGTCCACAACTGAGAGAGATTCCCCACCTTTGTTGGGCAGGTTTACTGGATGGACTTATTTGGGCTGATGGTCTTGATGTTCTTTGAGATCCTGTAGGCCATCAATGATTAGATACAAGAAGGAATTTTCCTACAATGAGGGTGGTGAAGCAGGTTGTCCAGAGATGTGATAGATGGCTCACCCCTGGAAACATCCAAGATCAAATTGGACAGGGCTGTGAGCAGCCTGGTCCAGTTGAGGATCATGGAATCATGGAATGGTTTGGGTTGGAAGGGACCTTAAAGACCATCTTATTCCAACCCCTGCCATGGACAGGGACACTTTCCACTGTCCCAGGTTGCTCCAAGCTCTGTCCAGCCTGGCCTTGGACAGTTCCAGGGATCCAGGGGCAGCCACAGCTTCTCTGGGCACTCTGTGCCAGGGCCTCACCACTCCCATGGGGAGAGAATTTTTTTCCTCATATCCAATGTAAACCTATTCTCCTTTGGTTTGAAGCATTTCCCCAGGTCCCTTGAGGGTGTCCTTGCGGGGTGTTGGAGTAGATGACAGGTCCTTTCCAACCCAAACCCTCCCATGGTTCTGTGTCTGTGCTGACACAGCAGAGAGTGTGTTCTGATCATGGGAGCCTGGATTTCTGTTTGGTGGCAGGATCAAGAAGAACACAACATATGGTAAGTGGGCACAGAGGAAGAGAAATTTAGAGACAGAACAGGAAACGAAAATAAAAGATTGAAAGATGGGAAATGAAAAGATCCATGGAGCGTGGGTCAACATGTGAGGAGAAACATTTGGCAGGCATGTGGAAGGAGGTTTAGCCATGGATTGTCTTGGCTTTGTGACAGATTGAGGACCTCTAGAGTCACTTGTACAGCCTAGAGTTTGTCTAAGCGATGGAGAACAGGTCACCTCATCTCTTTGCAAAAAAGAGAAGACCTTCCTTCTCAAAGGGTGTGAGGTTCCACTGGCAGTGAGGATGTGACACACAGATCTTGTTACCTCTGACTGAGAAAGAGCAGGGGAATGGTTGATAAGCAGCAATTAAGAAGAGGATATAGTTTAGTACAGCTCTTGAGAGAGGAACCCCTTACCTCAGAATGAACGTGACTGTTGAAACCTTGACATATGCAACTCATGTAGCTGCGTGTGTGTTAACAAGATGGAAGATTTCTGTCTAATATTAACAGCTGATGACTTTTTTAGCCTGTGAATCCAATGAAATCAGTGCAGTGGCACAGCTGCAAACTAATTGGCTACCTCTCAGTCATATTCACTGATACAACAGCAAAAATGTCTGTGGGTTTGCGGTTCTGATTTAATACTGAGCCTTACTGCTGACAGTGAGGACTACCCCAGAGTTTCAAATATTAAAAATTATGTCCTTCAGGACTGAAAAAATCTGAAAAGTTTTTGGGTTTTTTATCCAGGACATGCAGTCATTTTTTAAAAATTTATTAGGGCTTGTCAGTAGATCAATGGACAGTTAGACCAGCTGATTTGGATTCATAAACTGTAAAAAGTGTCGCACTTTCTACAGATTTTTTTTTTTTTCCACTTTGAGTAATAGGAAGAAGTCTTTAAAAACATTTTCAGCCTCAAGGACAGAATACATAATTGTGTTTGTGAGATAAATCTATCACAATAGGGGAAGAATTCCCTTGTAAGCATTAAATGTGAGATATAGGGAAAGAAATTTTTAAAAAAGTAAAGATTAAAGCACCTTCTACCTCCACATCTCACCCTTTAGATCTCAGTTTTCACCATAAGTTAAATCAGAAACCTGCATAGTGGGTAATTTGTGTCCAGCCATTTCACATATCTCACTGATTCCCAATCCATCCTAAAACACAACAAACTCTGCATTTCTGGTGTCCCATAAAAACATAAGAATCTCATATGGAAAAGGAAACAAAGAAACAAAAATGGCAAAACAAATAACCTCACAAAAGTATTTCCTTCGCAAGAAACTCTCATTTTCACCCTCTTAATTTTGGAACTGAGAACTGGATTAAAGCAGAGCTGTGTACTTTACAGTGAGCCTGAGAGGATGTTGAGTTCTGCACTCACACCTTAAAGTAGCATAAAAAACCAAGAAGCTCTAGATCAAAAGCCCTAATTTTTCTTCACTGTCATTCAATCCATGAATATCTAATCTTTGTTGAATTAATTTTTCTGTCCAAATAACCGCTTAAGGAAAAGAAAGCCACTAAATCACCAAAAAACCCGCCACTGCCAATCAGTGAAAAGTTCTCTTTGGGGGCTACGCAGTGTGCATGCTTGGAAGTATTTTTGGCATTTTAACTATGATTGAGGGTGAGTCCTGTTTTTAATGCTAGAGATTCATTTAGAGACATGGACATCAGGGCTCTGTGCACCTGCAGAATGCAGGAAGAGGCTGCCCCTTTCCTAAAGAATTACTGTCATTAAATAAAACAGGCTGATAACAATGAACAAATTAGGTCCGATATTTCTTTGTGTTTCCATTAATTTGCAGTCAGCATCCGCAAAGACACATTTAACTTACTGTTGCCTGAAGTGTAGCATATTCCAGCTTTCTCTGTGGAATTCTTCCTTTCTAGGTTCCGCTTCTCAGTACCAAGTTAATGCAAGATTGTTGGCCAAATGCTCTGCCACTCCACTGAGACAATACAAAGGAGCTAAATCAGTGGAAATCTTGTAAAGTTATCCCAGCTTCATTCCATGTCAGTGAACTTATAAATTTAACACATTTTAAAGAATTTGTCTGTGACCATTCTTGACAAAATATCATTGTGTGACCCTGAACATTCAGTAAACCCAAGGAAATGGTCTCACCTTGCACGGGGCAAGGTTTAGGTTAGAAAAATATTTCTTTCACAGAAAGGATTGTAATACTTTGGTACAGACTGACAAGGATAGTGGTGGTGTCACAATTCCTGGAAGGGTTCAAAAAACATGTGCATATTGCACTCAAGGATGTGGTTTAGTGGGGAACATGGTGATGGTGCTGAGTTGAAGGCTGGATTTGATGATCTTACACGTCTTTTCCAAATTTAATGCTTCTATGATGTAATGATCGTAACCTCTGCACAGAAGAAAAAGAGTGGGAATCAATTAGATATGGAAGTTCAGGTGAGTCTATATTGAGGCATAAATAGTTCTGCATACTTGCTTCTCAGGAAGATTCTCGGGATTATCTGAATTTATCTTCCCAATAAACTCTCTGATTCTTTCTGTGAATCTATATTGAAAAGTCCTGTTAAAGACAAGATATTTGGTGGGATGAGTCTCTATCTGCTCAGTTCTGAGAGCAGTAACACTTCACTGACTCTTCAGAAGGGCTGGCAGGAAAGAAAATCAATTAATGCAAAACATCTATTTTTGCAATTTAATAGAATTTAATAGAAATGTGTCTCTCAGAGCTGCCAGGGCGTCTCTGAGTACTTCTTGTTATAGGCAGCTTAAGACATTTTTATTCAGGACTGAAGGGAAGGTGTTAGATGTGTGAAATTCTCCCCCTAGCTCTAGTGCTGAGTTGTCTTTTAATTTCAGTGTATCAGTCTAAAGTGGCAAGCCATGATAATTTACTTCTCGGAGTTCTGCAAGATTTCATAAATATTTTTAAGAGTTTTGAGATGCTTGGATGAAGTGTATGAAGTGAAAATGAAAAGATATCCAGAGTTCAAGTGTGCTTCTTTGTTGATGTTTGATGTTGTGACTGTCGTGTTTGGCTTAGGTTGTCCAATATTCTGCCTCTCGAGTTTCCTTTAGCAACTCTAATGCCCACTTCAGTTTAGTGTCCAGTGTCTGTGTTCTTCTCTTTGCAAGATAATGCAGATTGTGCATAGAAATAACATTTTCTTGTTCGTGAGCAGAATCCTTGTATGACTGAGGAAAACAGGAAAAGATGGGAACAGTTGGAAATTGAATGCTGGTAATGAGTAAAAGTGCAAAATCTCTGACCTCCTGCAGAAGCTCTACTACACCTACTACTGCCTGTGTAGGCTTGGGAATATTCTTCATGATTTTGCCTTTCAATTCCTCTTACATGAAATGGAGCTCACCTTTTCTGAGTGTTTTGTTTGGTTTGTTTAGGTTGCTTGGTGTTTTATATTTAGATGTCCCAGCTTTATATTCTTCCTAAATGATATTTTCCATGATGAAGCAATGGTCCTCTTGTGTACTTCAGGATGCTGCCTTAAGATGGAAAAAAATCTTTTTGTATTTCCAGATTCCATCATAACAACGGAGCATAAGGAACCTACCTGAGAAGGCAGTGCCAATATTTGTATCTTGTACCTGCAGACTTGAAAGTATTCTGCTTCGAATTTCTTTTTTTTTAACCTATTTTCACTGCTTGAGCAATTTAACTTGATGCCAACTTTGCAATATAATTCATCTTATAGCTCCAGATAGATTTATTCTTGAGCACTCAGAGTGTGATCTTTAAGCACTCTGAATAACAGACCTGAGAAATGCAGTTAGAGTGGTTCTGTCACTGAAAGTGAAATTGTGAATAATAGGTTGCTCTTGGCGCAGAAAAGTAAGACCCATGTCCAGTGATATTTGTGTTTGAAGTATTACTGTGAACTGATAATTGGAATGCTGGTCTCCTCTAGAAGGAGATGCTTCACATTTGTAACCTAATATTCTCTTTCTAAGGGCTTAATATTTTAAGAGTTTTGAGCTGTATTAGATTCAATATTTTTTGGAAGCTGCCAGCCTCATTGTTACTCTATCTCTATAAAGTGCTCTGCAACTTCTTTCTCATTTTATGCCACTGTTTAGTCATTTTTCAGACAATAACATACTGACATTTTTTTAAGTTGATGGCATAATTAGAACAATTAACTTTAGCATGGCATAAAGAATGTCAAAAACTGGCTTGACATTGGACCTTAAAGGTAGTTTTAAAGAAATTGCTGTATTGCCATGTATTAGTAATGGTCTGCCCATTGCAGTCCTCCAGTGACAAGTTATAAATTCAATCTTACCTGTACATTTTATGATAATTTTGGTTGTTTTGGCTGAGGTAGTTAATTTTCTTCCCAGTGGCTGGTGTGGGTTTTGCTTTATTAAAGTGTCTTTATCTCAACCCATGGGTTTTGGAGCTTTTATCCTCCTGCTTCACTCCTTGATCCCAGTGGTGGGGGAATGAGCGAGGGGCTGTGAAAGGCTTGGCTTCTGGCTGAGGTTAAACCATGGTAATAATATATCCTGAAATTGTAAATTTTGTAGTATTCAAACATAAGTACAAGTTTGAAGATTTCATGGAGTACCAGAAATTGCTCAAAAGCTTGGAGAGTTTTTTATAATATCAGTGCAACTAGATGTATAATACTTAGATCAAGTGAGAAAGTATCTGATACTGGAAGGGTCTTTGAACCAACAGAAGCATCTTAATATCCAGGAATTCAACAGCAGGAGCTGGACAAGTCATGGGAAGGATGCAACAAGGCTTTTGAACAGTCCAAGAAAAAAATCAAATGCTCTCAGTTTAGGATCATTATGAATCAAGAGATTTTCTTAAGGGATTTCACCATTCAACTATAACATATTGAGGCTGGTGCTGACTTTGGACAGACTCTGAGGCCTATACTAATCAGTTATTAATAATTCATTGTCTGCTTGGAAGTCCTGCATGAAAAGAAGACCAGAAAGATCATGTAGTGTGTTCGTAAACTGAATCAATCTTATTTTCAAGAGGTTTATATCAACAGATCTTCTTCAAAGATTACACTCAGATCTGAACCACTTCAAGACTTAAGTTACGACTTCTTTCATTTTAACCAATTTTAGTAAGAAACCTTGCCTATTGGAAAGTTTTTGAATTTGTCGCTGAAACTTTCATATTGAGCAATTTCAAAGCAGGCAACAGTGATTCTTCAGGGTTTTTATTAAACCCAGCAATAAACTTTAAAATTACATCAATGCAATGCAACACACACCCCAAAGCGCTTTTACTCTTCATGAAAGATTTCATAACATATTGTAGATCTTAGGTTTTCTGCATTTTCTGTTAATGAACCACCTTCAGGTATGAAGTGCAGCACTTTTTGTTCAGAGTAGCCATCTGTTATGGTGTGGCCATCGTGACAGTGACTCACTCTGGGTGGATGAAGTTTGGGAGCTCTGGGATTCCCGTGATCTTTCATCTGCACCACGTTTCACTCTTTTATGGAACCCTACCGAGTGTCTGGAGCACAGCAGTGCTTGGATGCCTGTGTTGTTTTCAAAGACACTCACAGATTTGCAGAACCTTAGGCACATTTTACAACCCTGCTTTCCCTCTGGGTTTGTGGGAGGACTGAGAAAAATGTTGAAACTATCCCTCTCACACACAGAATCACACTCTTTTTCTGCAGAATAAACCTCTTGCATACGTTTCCTATGATTTCCTTCTTCACTCATGATCCACAATTTTTTTAAAACTCTACTTTCCTTTGATGCTGGTGCTAAATATCATCCAGGATTCCAGCGTTTTAAACTGTGGGACTGATAAATGGAGGTGAACAGGAGGGCTAATTCTGATGTCTTCAACTGGATTTGTGGGCTGTGAGTAATTACGTACCTTGTTGAAACCAGTAGGGTTGAAAATAAACTGTCAGGAGCTCTGAGCCTCGACACATTTTACCATTCCCAGTTTTTGATGATCACCAAATCAATGTTTTGCTCACTGAGGCTTGTGCCACTTGATGAAAGTTTGAACCTGGCAAGCTACTCTAAGGTGCAACCCTGCCATGAGTTACTAAGGACCTCACAGAAGGTCAGGTTACACTTTTCTGGCCACTTAATGCTCAGTGTTTGAATGGGGAAAAAAAATGTCTATCAGGTCTTGGACTCATGGATTTTGGAGTAATGTAAGAAAAAAATTTGAAGGTAATTTTTCTATTTCTAGACAGGCATGCAGGTACAAAAATTCCACAGAGTAAAATTTTCGAGCTGAGCTTAGTTAGTTAACTATGGCAAAATCCAATCTTTTTCTTTTTTCCCTTCAGATTTTCATAATTATGACATTTTCTTAATTAAAGAACAGTTTAAAAATACAAAAGAATTTCAGTTCTCCCAATTCACTCTGATAAGGATAGCTCTAAGATTTAAAAGAGAACAGTGTCACTTGCCTTGGAACTCTTTCTACACTTTGTGCACAAAATGTAAAAGGTAAAGTTAAAAAGAAAAGTCTGCCTGCAAATTTTAGCTTGGACCATAAATACTTGATAGATCATACCCAAATTTGAAACAGCAGAGTTTTGTAACAAGAAAAAGGCAATGCTGCCTAAGAAGCTTTGTGTAGCTTGCAAGGAAAAATGAGGACAGCAGGTCCTTAAGTTACAATAGCAAATACAGTGCAAAACAGGAAAAAAAATGCTGCATTAATGTCTGCTTCTTCAAACACCATTTTACTTGGTTATTTTCCATAGCAAAACAGGAGTGAAATGTCTCTTTTTTTTCTGCTCTGTAATTTAGCTGGTTTAAAAAGGGTTCAGCTTCAAGATTAGACACCTAAACCAGTGGCCAGTGCAGGCATATCTACCAGTTTAGGCTGTCTAAATTTGTATTGAAGGAGCAGGAGATCAAATCAACACAGTCAGTGCAGGTATTCAGGTGTCTCACAAGAGATTTGGGGAAACTCTGGAGCTTTTCAGACCCCACTGACTGATCTTTGCTGACCTGTGATGGGATCTGAGGGAATGGCTGGAGCTTGTCTTTGTATGAGATAAGCAACAATGTTCAGAGGATAAGGTCCTCATTAAAATATCAAATATGATGCTCTGGGCAAAACCAAGGCAATACTGACTAAAAATAAAAAACTGTTATACCTTATAGATAAAGTAGTAAAGAATGAGCATTGCTGAATGAAAAAGGTGCCGGAAAAGAAAAAGCTATAGTTGTTCTGGGAAAGCAGCCTAACAGCAATAAATGAATAAATACATAAAACATCCAAGCATTTAACTCAGCAAATGAGGGTTAAGAGAGGACTTGCTGATGTTCTGTGTAAATTCATCCTCTGAGACTTCTGAAAGTGAAGGGCACTTTAGTCCATCAGAAGAAAAAAGAAGTATAAGAAACTGTAAAATGCACAAGTTTAACAATTAGCATCATTAGTCATCAGAACAACAACTCTATCATTTATCTTTGGATTTAAAATTAATGACTTTCTAAAAGACATTCTAGGTCAAGTACAAGTTTTTAATTTTGGTGTAGCAATAGCTTGGAGAAATTTTCTAGTAAAATATTCAAAACATGGAGTTAATGAAGTGGCTAAACTGTGATCATTTAGAGATAAAAGAGGAGAGAAAAGATACTTTTATTGTCAAATAATCAGATGATCTCCTCTGCCTGCATCAACACATGACAGAAATATGCATTAGTTAGATTTTTAAGAACTAGATAAGATTTTACTTATTGCCAAGAGCTATTCTTTCCTTGTTTTCCTGAGTTCATTTTTTAATATTATTTTTTAATCAAAATCTCTGTTTTCTACATAGGATGTGTATTTGCTTGAAAACATCCAAATAATAGAACAATCATTTAATATTTCAGTTTAAAGCCAATTGCAAAAAAAAAAGGGTAAGTAGTGAAATACCTGCTTATCAGACCTGGAATTGTAAGTATTGTCAATTATAAATATTTCCAGCTTTGAAATAATTTGGGGCTAAAAGTAGGTGAGAATATAGTAATATATGGTGTATATTACTACAATATAGTGTTTTTGCTATTTGCATATGCACATTGACTACCAATGTATTACTTTGGCTATTAACATTTGCAACAGCCAATTTACTGTTTTAATGTATTATTTAATGAAACCCCAGTCAATTTGTACCTTTAAGAAACTGAGTGACTGGCACCAAATTTTTATGTATTGAAAGACTATTCTTATCAATTTTCACCTTCTACTTTGCAATTCAGTGTAGGAAAATGCAAGAAGGAAAGAATTAGGTAATGCACTTAATCTATTTTTTAATTCCTGTGTACAATAAATCACACATAGTGAAGCATCTTCCTAAAGAGATAATTAAAATTGGAATTAAGAAGTATGAAGTGCCTCTTTGGAGAAGAAATGAGAAGAGCTGGAAAAATAGTGATTCATTAGTGTGATCCATAAGGGAAAGTGGAAAAAGAGAGGGGGGGGGGGGAAAAGTCTCAACATCCTCTTCTGACAGAAGACTTATAAAAAATCTACTGACTAATGGTGGTTTGTGGGACAGATGGATGGAATTCACTTACTATATTTCTTGCAATTATTTAATGTCACAGGCACATATAAATAGTGTGTATTTATTTTGCCTCCTGCTCTTTTTCCCTCATTCATAAGCTCCAGCCCACCTCCAGTTTTGACTATCTGAAACCAAAACTGCAATCCTGAAGTTCAGCTGCCACTTTACCCCAGATGCTCTTAAACCCTTTTTTTCAATGGTTATTTTCCCAAGCCTCTGAAGTTCTGCTTCTTGGCATGACCAGACCCTCAAAGGTGTTGTGTCACCAAAAACGTGGAGGTGAACATCCCACGTTGTCCTACTGTAGGAAATTCATCTGCTGGGATTATTCTCCCTTTTGTGTTTGAATGTGGATTTAAAAGGAACAGTGGGTTCATGGTCATGGATCAATTTCAAAACAAGCTGGAGTAGATATGGACTCTCTTTGCTACATCAATACTTGAACCCATCTTCCTTCTCACTCTGTTTTTGGTGAGCATCTCATACTTCCTTCTATTGTTTTTTTCTTTAAAAGAAAGGCACATCTGCTTCTGTGATATTGAAAGGTAGATCACAAAGACCTTCCTTTAGTAAGTGGTTTGTTCTGTTGGTGCCCAGTGACAAAAAGCCCCCCATCTTCTCTTTGAATACTCAAGTTCTGAAGAGTGATAGGATTTAAGAGGTAACCAATTTCCAGTGTATTTCCTAAAGTAAAGCAGGTGTAGGGCTGGCAGGCAAAGAACTAGGCAGAAAAACTTAAAAGCTTTTACTTGAACTCTAATAAAGGGTAACTTGAATTGTCTGACTGCTTTTACATAGCTAGAGAATGGTTCTCTGGAAATTGAGGGGAAAAAACCCCAAACCAATATAGCAAAACTAAAGACAACTGAAGAAAAAGGAGGAGGGGATATGACAATCCAAACCACAAGAGGTGAGAAATAAGATTGACAAAGGTGAGTCAGAAAGTGCCTCCTATTTCAACAGAGAAATTCTTTCCACAGTTATAACTAGGAATCTATAAAAAATTAGTAATTAGAAAAGAAAGTGAAGAAGAAAACCAAAGGAAGCAGGTTCTGACCTAAAAACATCAAGGAGCAACACAAGGACTTACAGCCCCCTGTGGTGAGACATAATGTTTGAAGTATCTCACTTAATTATAGCTCTGCTAATTTGTAGTAGTTGTTAAATAAATTTACTGTATCCTGTAGTCTTTGATAACGAAATAGTGGTGAAATGGCATGAGGCTTTATTTTTGCTTCACAGTCTCACAGTAAGCCAGAGGAGGCATCTGCCCACATGGCTGAGGATGCCCTGCCTGCTTTTGTTTAAGCTCTCCTTGGTGAGAATATCAAAAGGGTTTTCTCAATTGGCAGCCCAAGCAGATTCCTCATGTGGGTAATGAAGGTGAAGACCCCTAAAATTAAAGCTTCTAATATTGGCCATGGTGGTACATAAATCCTCATCTGCATCTCAGATTTCATTCTCCAAGACAAGAACTGTTTTGCAGTAGCTGTGCACTAATTTTGGAATCCCTTTGGATCCACCCTGGAGTCACACTTGACAGCAGCATTTGATTGCCAGTAACACAGGAGTTATGAATGGGGAAGTGCAATTAGGTCATGAAGAAGAATTGTTCCCCCTTGTACCTCCTCATTTTAAACCAGATTCATTTAAGATGAAGCTATGCCTCATTGTTCTTTAGACAGTCTCAAGAGGCTCTGGCAGCTGGACTAAGCAGAAATTCATCCTGATGGTAACACAGTGATCAAAGCACTCTGGAATGGCTGCATGCTTACCAAGTGTTTTTACAAAAGCATTATGTGTGTATTTTATAACCAGAATAAATGTGCTGGCAACTGAAAACTGGATGCCTGTTACTGGAAATTATTTTTGCAAACTGTACTTATCCAGCAGCAATAACACATTTTAACATCTGCTGTTACCTTCCTGGAGCGTATGGATTTAGCTATTACTTGGAACTTAACAAGCCCAGTGCCTTGATCAGCTGCTTTCCAAATCGCTTTATCATAGGAGGAATTCTTTAGGGAATTGCAGCCATGGTGTGTCATAGTGCATTTAGCAAATGACAAATGCAAACACGTTGAAATGCATATGCAGAGAAGCAAAAAATGCATTTCCTAGGCTAGATACTATTTGGACTGTGAAAACAGTCTAAAATCAAATAAATACCTAGAAAGTATCTTGTATAAAACTCCACCAAAATCACTGTCTGTGGAAGCAGATGAAGTAGATGATGGTTATAAAATATGTGCAGAAATGGGCTGGGTTCATCAATATACTCCAGCTCTTTTAAACTGAGGGTAAGAAGCAACAATCCCAGTTAAATCAATCTCGTGGCTGATTTGCATTGTTTGACTGAGACAAAGCATCTCAAGAAGCACGGCATTCCTTAACATTCCTTAACAGTTTGGAATGTGCAGCGCCTCGATCCTTGTTTTGTATTGTCCCTCACATAACTCCCAGTTTTGCTCTTTCATAGATTATTCTCAAAACCAATGAACAAAGGCAAACAAAATCCACTAAATCCTTAAGCTGATCATTGTAGCTCTTATCTAAGAAAGACTTTCTGAGATTTTGGACTTAGATGCTCTTCAATGGTGACCCAGGGCCACATTAAGATAAGACTTAGAAGATCTGTTTTGTTGTAAGGAAGTCTTGGTTCTCATGTTCTTGAATCCTATCCCTGTCCCTTGTTTTGTTGTTTCTCACATTTTTTTAGAACTATCTGTTTTCATCACCTCTCCTATGGCTTATCAGCAACTTTTTAATATCTATATCAGTAACAAGCAGAGCTAATTTCATCTAGAGACTTTATCACATCCTCTGTGGAATATTGGCTCATTTTATATTTCATCCACTTGCTGCAGACTTTAATATAATTTACCTTATCACTGAGATACTGAAAGGCAGATAAAAACATTCTGCATTATAAAGTCATCTTCTCCTCGTGTCCTTGCTTGGCAGTTCTTTTGGGGTGGGCATGGCAAAGGCTCCTCCCTCTGATTGTACAAAGAATGTCTGCAACCCTTTTGAGGGTTCTCCTCTAGGATAACTTTCACAAAAAATTGGTGTGAGAGACATGCAGTTACACTTTCTGTCTTCCATTGCTGTCTGTGTCGTACAAAATTCCAACTTCAGCTTCCACATCTTGAAAATCTATGGCAGTCTTAGAGCAGAGATTCTACTCTGTTTTTTGTAAGTCCCTGAATGTAGCTTATATTGGAGCTGTGTCCTCTTAGCATTTCCTGCTTGTTGCAGTGATTGTGGCATCCAGCATTACAGTGAGAACACTGTGGAGGCCTTTTCAAAAGGAAAAGGAGCACTGGCCCCTAAATCTTGACCAGTCTAGCTGCTGCTTTCGTGACCAGCCCAGTTGGTTTGCAAAAGTCATCAGAGGAATAGATTGTTGAAAAAGGAGAAAAAACACTGGCACCAACCTGCTCAGTTTTCTCGGTGTGGCTGGGCTTGTGTCCCCTTGGACAGGCACACAATCATGAATTCTGCATGATTCTGGGAGGAAAGTCAATGACTTGTATGGCTGTGCTGAAACATTGATCAACCAAGGCACAGCAAAGGGGTTCCTGTTGGAACCCTGGAGACTGAAAATTTCAGGCTTTCTGTGCTAAAAAGCCTGTGCTGACCATCAAGTAAGCACCACATTTGACTTGTGGCCTTGGAACAGGCTCCTGAGATTGAGAGATAGCACAGGAATTGTGGGTGTGTAGTTTGAGTGGGGTTGTGTGAACTCACAGGGTGAAAAACTTAGATTTAAAATTTTAATATATAGTAATACATGTGAGTTAAGGTGGAGAACTTTGTGTGTTGTCTGAGTCCTTCTTCTTCACCTTCTTCTTCCTTCTTCTTCATATGTTTGAGTGGTTTTCTGTAATTGGATGAAAAAGGTCCGCATTGGGTGGTTATTATTGGGTCAGAAATATAAATAATATAGGTGTCATCTTGTTATTGGGTAATGGGTGCTTAAATAACCTTAGAAAGAGTTAGAGGTGCTCCATTTTACCTCACTTCTCTAACTTACTAGTTAGAGCTCACAGCTCATGAGTCTGTAAATAGATAAGAAATAATAAACATCCAAGTCCAAACAAGAACTTTGATTCCTGGGTATTGATTCCCATCCTGGCAGGGAAAAAGAAGCCAGAACTGTCACACATTTCATTATATAACCTCCTAAATGTAACAGGATACAGGTCTGCCTATGCATTAAAAAGTAATGGCATATATAATAATAAAAGTTGACTGTGGTACTGCAAGGATAACTATGAGACAGCAGTTGTAGCATCTTATCTACACACTCACAGAGAAAATGCAGGCTGTGGCTCTAAATACAAGCTGAAAAAAATTCCAAATATTTACCCATAGGTCTATAGTAGCATTTCTTTAAAAGAGTGTTGTGTTGTCCTGAATAGAGCATGGAATTGTATTCAGTGTCCTAAACAGCTGCAGTTGCTACTGATTTATGAAGACCAACTTGATTTCCTTTGTATAAGTAATTAGCAATCTGTTCCTGGATTACTGGATTTATACTTCATAGAGTTTATATTTCCAAATCACTTCTTCCTTGGAAGATGCCAATCACTTTTAGCTGACTGTAACTGGTATCTGACCTTTTACCCTTCCAAGTCTCTCCCTCACTGATGGGAAATGAGTGGTCTGTGATGTTGATGCTGGCTGGGGTTTAATCACAATACAGATCTAGGACATATAGGAGGAATAAATCAAAAGTTTTAAGAGGCAGGTGCAAAGCAAATCTCTCTATACTATGTGTAAAGAGTTCTAACAAACTTGAATCTACATTAATCCTCTCTGACTTTCAAGTTCAAAAAAGCAAACGAATGTGAAATCACCCGAAATAAGGTTTTTAATATCCCTTTTTCACCACTTTAATTTGGCAAGTCATAGGCTTTAGCAAAGGAAATTGAATCCTAAAAAGCATTAAAACAAAAAGAAGATGAAGACAAGAATTTTAATGAAACTATTAGGAAGTTGTGATAAGTATCAAATCAAAATTATTTATCTATCAGTCCTCAAAGACAGCAGGGAGGCAAAAAGATATAAAGACCCTATGTTGTAGATATAGTAGCAGATTTAATTTAATTAGGAACAGACATTCTCAGCTGGGCAGTAGGAATTAATGTCTGAGTGCAAAGAATCACATTGGGGAACAGACCTTTACACGAATGAATAATTGAGGGTTAGCCCATGACTCTGTGCCTTGCTGAAAAAAAGGGTTTGGGGACAACCTTTATTTTAGAGAAGCTCCAGGAAACCAAATCCTTTGAAGATGTGTGCACATATTACCCTGTTAGAGGACATCAGTAGCTATGAATTCAAAGCCAACCATCTCACAGACCTGATTGCCCTGTCCAGGTTATTCCCTGCAGGATCATCAGGTCAGGTCCTGATTGGGAATATCTCTGTTTCATGGTTGATTGTTTCATCTGATATCTCCATGTTTGGCCTCTGGGCTTGAGTGCTGATGTCTGTCAATGGTGTTGTAAGACGAAATGCCTCAAGTTGCGATGGATTAATTTCCTAATATCCAACCAAACCTGGAGGGTTTTGGTTGGATATCAGGAAAAGTTTTTTCACTGAAAGGGTTGGATCCTTGAATAGGTGGCCCAGGAAAGTGCTGAAGTTCCCATCTGTGACTGTTTTGGCTTCTTTTCTTCTCGTCTAAGGTCAGGATGAATCCACACCAAGTTTGAGTTCGGACTTGGAATGTTTATTATCTCTTATCTATTTACAGTATTTATAGACTCACACACCGTGAGCTTCTAGAAAATGAAAATAAAATGGAGATCTTCTAACTTTCTAAGGTTATTTAAGTGATAAGTACCCAATACCAAGGTGACACCTATATTATTTATGGTTTTCACCCAATAGTGAACACCCAAGGCCCTCAAAGCAGACCTTTTTAACCCAGTTACAGAAAACCACCCAAAACCATGAAGAAGGAAGAAAAAGATTAAGGACTTAGACAACATCCAAAATCCTCCGTCTTGACTCACACATATTACTATATACCAAAATCTTAAATCTAAGTTTCTTGCATTCCAACACCCATCCCTGGAGAGATTTAAAAGCCGTGTAGATGCGGCACCTGGGGACAGGGTTCAGTGGTGTGTTTGGCAGTGCTGGGTTAAGTGTTGGACTGGGTGCCCTTCTAACCTAAACCTTTTGATGAATCTGTGATTGTCTCACACTTCCATGCCTCCTCCAGGAAATCCTCACTGCAGACCTTCCCAGCACTCTCTCTGTGTCCATGCACCCATGTCCGTTTTCACTCAGTAGAGTTAAACTTGAAAACACTGATGTGGCAGCTCTTCCTGTGATATTAGACCCAACAACACAGATCTCAATAACAGCATAACTGAGGGAAAGTAAGAATTAATTAGTCCCAAGAAAACCAGAGTTGCATGTTTACCCAGCTGATATAAAATATGTGTGATCCTTTGTCAAAGATCATGTATTTGCTAATAATTTGATATGTCTTCAGGTATGTTTATTAAGAGTGACAAGTGGTTATTGTGGGCAGAATGACTCACTACACTCAGACACTTTATGCAGGAAATAACATTTAGATTATTTTAGAAATATATTTTAGTTCATGATACCACTTGATCATTCTCTGAAAACATTGGCTTTTAAAGAGTGTGAAATCAAGCTAGAAGGTAAAATGCTTCAGTTACTCAAATGGCAATGGTATAAAGTGATTTTTGTAGCAGCAGGGCACTGGGGTCCATAAAATAACTTTTTGCCAGGAGTTGAGAATCTCAGCTCTGCCATCACCACTACCTGTGCAGGAGCTCAGTGTTCCTGGAGATGGCTGAACTCCTGCCTGCCCACAGGGAGCAGTGAATTAATTCCTCACTTTACTTTTCCTCGAATATAAAAATAGATACATCGGAGTATAGCTATATTGATTTTTACATATGCTGTGCTCCTATTCAGCCAGAAAATGTAGCAGTTGGAACCCCTATTGACATTTGCATGTTGAAAATGTTTTTCTTGTCAAAGTTAGCAGCCCAAGTAGCTTGTGGTAGGGCTACATTCACAAGGATATCACAGGGACTGCATCCCAACACATTTTGACATTTAACTCAGTTGCAGAACCAAAGTAGATGACCATTTCCCTTCTTAAATATCTTGGGAATAATCCAATTATTCTTAATTAATTAATATTAATAATTAGTGTGTCTAATAAAAAGGAGATTTCTCCAAAAAATATTCTTTCCCATTCACCATGATAAAAATAATAAAATAAATTCAGCATAATATTGCATTCCTGACTGTTTATTATTTACACTGAAAATTCCTTCCTTCACAGATATGCTTGGTTATCTTTTGTGAGTGGCTCTTGGAACTTTGGAATGGAATTGTTGTGAGTAGGCACATTTTACATTTGATGTGCAGAAAATCAGACACTGAACTGATGAGGGAGGGAAGATGTGGTTTTAGCTTGGTTAGCAACTGGAACATATTTTCTCCACTTTCTGCTTTGTCTCAGGTTTTCAGTGTGACTTTTGTACAGTTTTTTCTGTCAGTGCATGCCATAATCCATCCTCAAAAATGAGCAGAGTGTGGCTTGATTTCTTTCACTCTTTTGCTACTTTAAGTGTGATGCCTTGCTGTAATATTTGCTGCAGTGAAGCTCCAGTTTTAGTTTCTGTCCCTGGGTAAATCCCAAATACCATTTGTCTGATGTGGAAAATGTGGCATAAAGTGGTGAATTATGTTCCCTTTCAGACCACAGCACTGCAACTGCAACTTTTCTCTTACTCCATCTTTAGTCCTTCTCCAAAATGCTTAAAAAGGTTTACCTTGGAAACTGGCAGGAAGAGTAATATGAAGAATGGACTATTAGAGCTTCAAATTGGGGATAGCATTAGGCATACTGAATTCTTTTCTTTCATAGCAGCACATTAGTAAAGAGTCAATTATTAACTCTGCTACTTGATTTATTTCAACACTTTGAATGTATTAGAGGTCAATGTATCTAAGTTTTTTTTTTTTTTTTAATTATTATTTCAAGTGGAAATTAGTTTCTCAGAGGGTAAGTAGATTATAATAGATCCCAGCTCCTGGGCCCAAGCACTGCTATGTCAGTAGGATTTATTGCAACTGATACCTTCAGAGAATAAGAATTAAGTGTAATTTTCACTTTTAGTTAATGAGATTATGTGCTGTTCAATAGGTATTTTTAGTGTGATTTGGTAGTGAATTCTTACTGAGAGATTCAGGCTTTGGCTTTATCAGAGTGGTTTCTTCATTTCTGCTCACTTCTTTTTGCACCTTTCCGATTTGAACTCATTTTTCCATTTTGATATGCAAATTTATCATCAGATACAGTCTTAGTGCTTCACTTATCAGAATATTAAGCTGTGTAGGCCCACTGAAAGCTCACTGAACAGCTGAATAAAGGCAGGGAGTATTTAAAGTATAAGTTGTATTTAAGAGTTAAACAGGTGAATTATATATTGTCCCTGGAAATGTTCAATAAACGTTCAAATGTGGTGATTAGAGACACGAATCAGCAGTGGGCTTGACAGTGTTGGGTTGATGGCTGGATTTGATGATCTGAGAGATCTCTTCCAACCTAGATAACTCCATGATTCTGTGACACTATGATTCTATGTGTCTTAAAAGGGAGTGGAATGAGTCACCACCACTTGCACTGTTGGGGCAAAACCTGAATGTATAAATGATCCTGAGAGTATTGAGAACATCACAGAATTTGTTGTTTATTAAATTAAGTTTTTTGTCACCTCATAGGACTTTTACTGTCCTGATTTCATTAAGGTGTAATGATGCAGGAAATTGAACTAATTCAATTTATTAACTGATTTACTGTTTACTCAGAAACTGAACTCATATGCTCATTTATTGAACTATCTCGATTGGGTTTTTTTTTTTTTTTTAATTTAAGCAAATGCAAACCAAAGCAGTTGCAGAATTTGCTGTATCCACTGTCAGAACATGATATGGCTATTCAGGCAGAAGAAGGAATCAGATTGCTCCTGTCTCTTGTTTAGGCATAAGTGGGGAGAACACAGTGGCAAAGAAAAATTAGAGATTTTCATCTGTAAGCTATGAACCAATCTTGATTTGCCTTTGCCATCAGTATGAAATTGTTGTCCGTAGGACACTGAGGACCAAACAAATTTGCTTTCTAATTTGGGTGCAAATCGTTGTTTTGGTAGATAATGCCCCTCTCTGTGTAAGAGGTAAACCTAATTCGGGCTATTTTTAGAAACAAAAGGTTTGTAAAAAATTTCTGGGTTCCTACTTTGGCAGGTCCTTGGAGTAAGGAGTGCAGAGAGAAGCAGAAAAGTTCTGATAATAAGACCTGTTCTTCAAGAGACCTCAATTAGAAATACTAATGAACTTGTGTTGGTGTGAGAATGGATTTTTTGGGAGAAGAGGTAAATATTGAGGGCATGGGTAAAATAGTTAGATTTTAATTTTTTTTTTTTTTTTCACTTTGACTGATCATTCCCCATGAAGGCTTTGGTATTGTGGCATTTATGACATTAAATCACTCCCCACAATGCATATTTTTTAATTTTCTTATACTTTCAAGCAGAGACTTGCCCTGATAGTTTTCCCAGATGCAGATATATTATTAGAAAAATTATCCATATATTCCTGAAGATGCATGTAGAGTTCAACAGACAGAAAAATATTAGAACTGGAAATACCTTCCCTCTGGTTTCTTTTCTCCTAATACCTGTTTGGTCAGTGTCTGACAATCTTCGTGATTCCAGAAACTACAATATAGGAAGACTTAAATATCCTCTACCTGTTAATTGATTGTAATGAATAACAGAGTGATTGATTTTTCTTCACAGTCAGAAATTTTCAGTTAGATTTTCAGAATACTGAAAAGGCTATTTTGAGTATCAGTGTGAAATATTCTGACAATCTATAAGCAGGGACTTTTATAGGTAAATACAGACCTGCCAAATTATGGGGGTTCTTTGTCTTCAAATATGATAAAAGTTCCAACATGGAAGTAAGAATCAGACTTATCTATTTTCCTGAATCAGAACCTGAATTAAAGAGGAAAAAAGTAAATTATTGCAAATATATAGTAGAAAGCAATTTTCTCATGATAGATTTAATTGAACTCAGTCTCTGGCAGCAGCACTATCACATTGTCCCAATGTAGGAAGAAATGAGATCTTGCTTTGGAATTTTAGGTCCTGCCTTTGCAATTTAACTTTGGCCCTAGTATAGAATTTCATGAAATTATGGAATTTCAAAAAATACACCTTCCTTATCAGCTGAAACTACCATTATCCTAAAGAATTGCACTTTTGTGTACTGTGGATTCTTGGAAGGGAAGAAGGAAATCTATAAATTCTGACACAATAGGAAGGTTTCTTATTGTGTTGGGTTTGAGCCCTACTAAAACTGTAGTCTAGATCCTCATCTGGTGTTATCTAAAATTAACTTCAAAGGAGAAAGAAATTTTGAAGTGCATCAGGTAAAGATCTCCCTTCAGGATAAGAGCAGCATCTTACAAGCATCCAGGCCACTTCAATTTAAATATTGCATTGTGCTGCAAATGGAAATTGAATCTCATAAATGAGAGCTGCAAAGTAAAGGCAGGTTGCTGCTTGACAATTTTACAAATTATTTAGATAATTATTTGTTGCTGGGGGAGTTAATGTCAGGACTGTTTGGTGAATAAAGTGGTTTCTTATGTTGTTCGTGGCTTGTGTCACCGTTAGCTCAAGGAAAGAGCTGAGGTAATGATGGTGTTCTTATTATCAATACTTATTATTTATTAAGACTGTCGCTGTGAGTGGTTCATAAAAAATACAAGGCAGAGCAGATTTTTTCCTGGTAAGACTTGGATGAACTTATTAAATAAATCCTGGCTGAGCCAGAAATTGAAAATAAGAAAGGGAGATGGAAAAAGAGAGGTCAGGCATTGTCAACGAAATTGTTTATTCAAAGTCTAAGTTGCAAATATGGACAGGTGAAGAAAATCTACCTGGGCCTGAATGGGGGTTGGTAAAATCCCATGATGTGATGAAGAGCAAAAAGGAAGAAACAGAGATACTAAACCAGGGTAGAGACGCTTCTTTACTGTGTCCTGAATTGTCTGATGTGTTACAACATGATTTCCTTATTAGCCATAAACAACAATAAAAATGTTGCTTAAGTTTACAGGAACAGAAAAAAAAATAAAAATACTTCCACTGGAGTCTGATGGAAAAAAGAATTAGAGCCATAATTCATTTGTCTATAGGTGGTGTTTTAGCTTTTTATATTGCTCTATTTCCTACAGGTAATATTCAGACTGAACTCTTGGATTCATCAGCTGAAAGCTTTTGGGAACCAAGTTTCCCAGAAGTATTGTTTGGAATAATCATCAGACTCTATTAACAGAACTCTTTCATAATGAATTCCTGTGCCCCATATAATTTTGAGTTGATTTTCATGGAGAAATTGCTCTTGAAAAAGACTGTGAAATGAAAATCTTATTGTTATTCTGAAATAATTTCTGAATGATTATAGCTTTATTAAATAGGTTTAATGCAAATGAACTAAAATCAAGTATTCTTGAACTTTGTGACTGTATAAAGCCACGTGTGTGCAATTCTGAAATAACATCATTTGTCATATTCCTTATGAAGATAAATCTTGTGTATAGAAGTATAACAGGGCATCCGAACAATTATAATTATTAGAATATCTTTTCTGTTGTCCTGGAAGAAAAAGAATGCCAGTCATTTAAAACATAATAATTACTTCTAACTGCAGAGTGGTCTGAAAATTTTGACTGCTGGGCTGCACTCCCCTCCCAGAGGAGGGAAGATGCTGCCAGAACTGAGGGTGTTTAGAAGAGAGGGTTGGTCGGAGCATATTTGAAGGTGATTGTGAGCTGCTTTTGAAAAGGCCCCAGGGAAGCTCGGGAAGGACTTTAAATAATTCACATGGCAAAAAATGCATCCTGAGAGCTTGGAGTCAATAAAGCCTCCAGCTCTTTATAGTACTTTATGACTGAGTCCTGGTGGATTAATTCAAGCTCTCAGAGGCAAAGACACCACATTCTCGATGTGCTTGGGTGCAAATGTGAGATACCATATGGGACTGAGCCCCGAGAGGGAGGACACAATAAACCCACAGCCAGAAAGCTGAAATAAGAAGCGGGATTGGCTCCTTTAGCATAAATAACACTTTTGCTGCCCTGCATTTCACGGGCCTACATTTCTGATGTGAATAACTCTGAGTAGAAAAATTGGGATAGAGTAGAAATCTGTGTGGGATGGAAGATAAATTTAGGTCTGTAATGAGGGACAGTTTGAATTATGAGCTCAGTGTATCAGCTGTTAAAGACATTCTTCTGTGCTGCATAAAATGCAGAAGTTTCAAAATGTTTTCCAGCCAACAGTATTTCTTTCACTTTCTGCTGATGTTATGGGTTTCTCAAAAGGAAAAAAATTGCAAATAATGTAAAAAGCTTTAAACAGACCACACATCTGTTTTCCCACAGCCTATATTCAAGGGAAATGAAGCCCAGCTCTGACCAAGCAGTTATTTTATATTAAAGATACAACACTTCAGCAGATGCAAGGAATGTACAAGATAAGTCTGTTCACATAACTAGAAATGATTTCTCTTGTTTGGGTTAAAGTTAATATCCAATTTTATTCATTTCAACAAGTTCGTCCAAATTCGCTGAGAAAAGATGCAAATTTCTGACTCATTAAAAATCTAATGAGAAGATATGGAGCCTGTTTATCCATGGTTTCACCATTTTGTCTGTTCAGTGTAGTCCAGTTAGAAACAATGGATGTTTGAACATGGATAAAAGGCTCTTTTGCTACCACTGGTTATGTCAGTCATCCAGTGACCTCCAAATTTTGGGAGGAAAGAACAAACCTCAAGACAGCATCATGAATTAGGGTATGGAAAATGTGATCATTGCTTGCCACTTGATTTGCTGTGATCTGATAGAGAACTTCTTAAGAGATTGTTCCAGTTTGAAGTGGAGATGAAGCTAAAAGTGTACAAGGTGTGGTTTCCTGTAAAAAAAACCAACCCAAACCTAAAAGTCAAATAAACAAAAAGCCAAACCAACCAACCAACCAAGAATTGCCAAACAAAAACCTCCAGTGATTTGATCATGCCCTTTTTGCTTTGTGCCCCAGTAGCATCTTCTAGGAAGAAATTACAGAGAAATTCCGTTTTCAAGGAATTCCTGCTATGGAGAAATACCCTTTTAAAACCTGTCAGTGCTGTTTCTCATGCAGTTGGGAAGATTTACTATCAAGTTAGCAAAGAAATATATGCTCAAACCTAAGATGTCCAGTACAGAACCAGGTTCCTGCAGACCATAGGACTAAATATTCCATTAAAAGGTACAAGAATTTCACACTGGGCAGAAGTCTAATGGTCTGTTCTTTACATTGTGTCTTCTGCAAAATCTCTAATATTCAAAATTACAATAAAGCTAAAGGGTGGTGCTCAATAACTTCTCAGAAGTTTTAACATTAATTGCTATAACTCTACTGAATTTTTGTAGTCTTCCTGATGTCCAGTCTTACCAATGTCCAGTCCTTATTTCAGTCTGTTAAACTGGAGGAGGTTTTGTTTGGCTGTCAGTAATGCTCTGACACTGATGCTCTGTGTGGGTTAGAGCTGAGGTGGGCTTCTCTCTGCTTATAGAAAGCCCCATACTTCATCCTTCAAGTGGCTCTTAGCCATCACCCTCTCCATAAATCCTTTCAATAATTAAATAAGAGTACCTTTTAATATTAGGAATTTTTTTTTAGAACTTTTTACTATCCTTGTGTCCTCTACGCTGGTTCACACTGCTGACAGGGTAGAGAAGGGTAAGTGTGAGAAGAAGGATTGTAATTTCATTTAGATTCCCATTGAGCAGTGCCAGGGAGATGTTGGAAGTGGAAGAATCATGACTGCCAGAAACCCCACAATCGTCTTCTTCTGTCCTGAAATTTCAGTGTGAGTGCAACACCTTGATGGGTCAGGTCCTCAGCCCAGCTGCCAGCAGAGGGTAGGGAAGCTGGGAGATGGCATGTTCAGAAGTTGTCACTGGGACTGAGAGACTCCTCTGTCTGTTTGGCTTCATCCATCTGCCCACCCACCCAGCCCTCCATCCATTCCCATTCCTTATGGTGCCAGCAGATGCTGCAGTGACTCACAGCCTCTTTCCCGCTCTGAAGGCACAGTTCTGATAACGAAGGGATGTGGGGAGAGCTCTTGGCACAGACTGCAGTGGCTGATGCAGGCAAAACGCAACTGAAAGCAGAATGGAGTGCAGATATCACTAACAGAGCATCCACAAGTGGCACTTGCCACAGAGGAGAGGATGCTGAGGGAGAGGATGGGATGTGGTGTAAAGTTGGGAGGATATCAGGATTATCCCTTCCCTTTTGGGAGTGACAGCAAACACCATGCTCAGGGACAGGCAGGACTGGGGACTGAAAACAGGCTACCTTTGGCTCCATCTGTGTTAGACTCTGACACAGCATCTGGCACTGCTCCTCACAGTCTGGAAAGCTTGACTGATCTAGGTAGAAAGACAAAAGTTAAAAATATCCATGCTATCCATGAATTTCCCAGAAAAATTATTATGCTGCTGTATAGAGAGGAGAGGAGTCCGGAGATACCAAACCCAGAGTATTTAAATGGCACCAGATGGATAGTTTTGACCAAAGGATATTAGGTGAAGTAGAGAGGGAGTAGATTGTATGAATGTAGTAATTTAAATCTCTCTGTAGTCAAGAGACCTGTAAACAAACAACACAGAGAAGGCTGAAACAAACCAGTCATGTTTGAATTCTCAGGCATGAAATCTAAGGTAATCTAATCTAATCATAATCCTTTATGCATGGAAAAAAAACCACCAACGCCCCCCCCCAAAAAAAAAAAAACCCCACAACAAAACAACCAAATTGCCTGTCAAGAACAAGCCTGTATGCATTGTTGCCAACACTATACTCAGAAAGGAAAGCTGATGGAGGTGGTGATTGTTAAAAATCAGAATGCAAGGAAAGTTGCTGGAGTCTGTATTAGATGTCCATAAATCACAGATCACTGAGAGTTACAGGATTTTAAACACTAATTCATTAAAGTTGTATGTAATGAAATTACTGGGGAGGAATTTATTGTGGACTCCCTATTCTCAATAAGAAATGACCTCAACTACACAAAAATGTGTTACACGAAGCAATTTTAGTTGAGGAGTTTTAATTTGACATAGTGACAAAACCTACTTAGATTTCAAAACGTCAGAAATACAGCAAAGTTTGTAGCAAGGGAAAACTTTATATTCTTAGCAAAAATTTAATCACTAATTTAAAATATAGCAGCTCTGCAGCTAACCCATTATTATTGCCTGCTCAAGTTTGTTTGTGCAAAGAATTTGTGGCCAACAACAAAATGTGGGAATGTTACAAATGAAACCAAAGGAAGTGGGGAACTGCAACAGGTATTAGCATTAAAAAATATGATACAGGACATTCAAAAACCAGATTTGCCTTTCCCCAAGTCTGAAGCTCACAGGAAGGGGAGGACTGCTTGTGTCTGTGAAGGAAATTAAGACAACTGATGGGGCAGCAGCTTCTGTCAGGTGCAAATGAACTGAAAATGTTGATGGCAAGGGCAGGGTTTTGCTCCCTTTGGGATGGGGTAGAAGCTGTCCAGGCAAAGCTTGAGAAGTGGAAGTGGGAAAAGAGCTGGCACTGCTCATGTAGGGAGAGTGGATGGTCACTAATGGCAGGCAGACTGATGTCACCCTAAAGCATTGTGGCGGGCAGTGGTGGTCAGTGCCGCGAATTCCCCAGAAAAGTGTCCTGAAAAGGAGACACCCGGTAGCCCAGGCACATCTGCAACTGCCCAGTGATTTCAGCTCAGGTGTGAGCTGGGCTCTCAGGGCAACACAAAAGGAGAGACAGGGTCTTCATCTGGAGATTCCTTGGAGCCTTTATTCTCCTGCTTCCTCGGAGACAGAGAGAGAGAGAGAGAGAGAGAGAGAGAGAGAGAGAGAGAGAGAGAGAGGGAGAGAAAGAGGAAGAGGGAGAGAGAGAGACAGAGATGGAAAGGGAGAGGGAGAGGGAGAGGGAGAGAGAGAGAGATGAGAGGATTGCGACAGGATCAAAAATGGACCAATCAGGTAGGGTAAAAAGGAGAAATGTACCAATCAGAGGAAGGATCGAAAACGGAGCAATCAGGTAGGGAACAAAGGAGGAAAAAGGGAAAGCACCAGTGGGGTATAATTGATTAACATATTAACCACAAAGCCTCATGGGTGGAACACTTTTTGTCACTGTGAGGGGATAGCAGTCCCCTAGAGTATCTTCCTCAGGGGAACTGTGACATCCTTGAAGCCTAAGGGTTGCTCTCTCTCCAGGGGAGAACATCTACATTACCAACTCCCCAACCAGCCTCCACACCAAAGAGTGTCAGAATGACAAAGAGGCTGCAGGTCCCTCATCCCCTGTCATCTACAGGCTGCCTGTCCCTGCTGTAAAAGATGATCGAGCTTTCCTGGTCTTCAGGATGGTAAGAAAATTTGCAAATCCTAATAAATTAACAAACCAAGGTAGTGTATCATAAGCATTGAAGAAGTTGGGCAAAGAGCCCTCTGAACCATGAGTGCGCGTTAGTAGCCAAGTCTCGATTCCAGAGTTTGGAAGGTTACTAATTTCAGTATTGAAAAGGGCTAAAATGAATTATATAGGGAAATATACTGCATCAATCTGTCGATTTATTTTAGATAAAGTAGCATAACTAGTAAAATATGGAGGCAGACACCAGAAGCAAAGGACTAGAAGGAAAAAAACCATAAGATTAATGTCAGCATAGCTTTAAAGAATTTTTTTTTAAAACAAGAGCATGTTTTATTTGACAGAATTTCAGTTCTAGCCAAAAAGGTCTGTTTGTGATAGAGAAACTTTGGCTTTCTCAGAGCATTTGATGTATGACTGGCTGTCATTTGAATAAAAGAAACTTTCCATACACAGAATGAACAAAGAACATTAGGTGGATTAATAACTTTGTAAGAGACAGATCTCAAATTAAGTTCTTAATCAGGAGATGTCATTAAAGAAATTATTCCTCATGGGTTCCTTTATCCGACAACTTAGATCTTGTCAAACTATGAGTACAGCAGACAGACTGCTGGGGTATAAACAATGTTGGAATGATCCGAGATGCCTGGAGAAACGGTCACCAAAGAGCTCACCGGAACATATTCTGATATAGTTTGAATGAACTGACACATTTGGAAAAACAGAACTCAGTTTTTCCAGCAGGATAGGGAAGTCTCTTGGACTGCAGGGATGTATAGAAGATCTAAGAGTTGCCTCAAAGAGTCTTCTCATTTTTTATTTCAACAACAGACTGCAACAGCTCTCCTTTTGTGTTTTGTTTTGATTTTGTTTTGGCTTTTTACTCAGGAGAAATTTTCAGGTATTAATGAATTCCTGAGACCTTGGGGTTAACTATCCAGACAACATTTCAAAAAGCTTTTGTGTATTGGATCTTTAGATTGTCTTAGCACTGAAAAATTCTCAAAAGAAAGATCTTTTCAAAATTAGTTCTCCGCCATTCTTCTCTGTTGTGCTTTGTGGTATTTTATTAAATTACTTATTTGTGTGTGAGAGAGAGGAAGGGAAGACTGGCTTGAGAACATTTACAGCTAAAGAGAGCCTCACTGAATTATTTTCCTGTGTTGCTCTTTATGCAAAATGGAGCTGATGAAGGAACAGCAATTTGACAGCCTGTTACAGCAGTCTGTATCAACCATATTGAAGTAATGATCAGTCGAATTGAATGAATTATGCTTTTCTTTCCACGGACAGATGACTGCATTATTCCTTACCTTGC
>VZSR01003371.1:2078998-2093259 GCA_013398615.1 Brachypodius melanocephalos
AGAAAAGAAAAGAAAAGAAAAGAAAAGAAAAGAAAAGAAAGCCTGTGTGTTGCACAAAGAGAAATGACCTTGACTGTCAGGAAAATCAAACAGAAGGCACTAGGCATAGCTAAATTCCAGGTAAATATGAGAGGTTTTGGCTGGCAGGTGAGCTTGACTCATACCTACTTCCTAATGGAAATGGTATTTATACTCCATCAGTCCCTTCAGGTGTTCTAGTAGACTTATTCCAATAATTCTACCATTATAATAAATTTGGCGAAATCTTATTGAGTCCCATCTTTCTTGCTGAGAGATGCAGAATGGGGTAGTTATTGCTGAATGGTGAGCTACCAACTGGATCTCTGTTATACTTAGAAGGAGATTTTTTTTCTCTTTTCCTGTATTTTCACATTAAGGCCGACAGGTATTCAGCTTGCAAACCTGTGGGAGTGAAATGGGATTTTTTATGCCTTTAATCCATAGAGGATGCCTAAATGGATACCCCAATGGGAAAACTACTCTAAGATACCCTAAAAAGACAAAAACTTCTGAAGGTGTTTTGCAGTTATAACCTGCCATTGCCACTTTTGTTTAAAAGTAGTGTCCAGCACTATGTGGAAGCTCCTCCGGTGAAACCACGTTAGGACCCATGATTATGACATTTCTTTAAGTCTGTGCTCATCTCATAAAGCAATGCTGCTCTCCTGCGGGCACAGATCTGAAGCACCTTTATTGATTGCAAGTGCTCCAAATTTAAACTTGGACACCAGATCCTCATTTCACTACTGCTGGCACACTGCAGGCCATTTCTCTTTTTAATTTCTTTCTCTTTGACGGATTTGGGTTTTTATCTGGCTGATTTCAGTGGTGGTGATTTCCCTCACACATCAGGTCACAGGTATCAGTACTAGAACAGGACCAAAGAATAATCAGTGTGGCTTTGATTTCAAACCATGTCTGTCAAGACAGAAACTGTAACACCATAGAAAGAGAGAGACAAAGAGAGAAAGAGACAGAGAGAATGAAAGAGAGAAGGAAAAAGAGAGAGAGAAAGAGAGAGGAAGAGAGGAAGAGAATAGAAGAGAGAAAAAGAGAGAGAAAGAAAGAAAGAGAAAGAAAAAGAAAGAGAAAGGAGAGAGAGAGAAAGAAAGAAAAGAAAGAAAATAAAAAAGAAAGAAAGAAAGAAAGAAAGAAAGAAAGAAAGAGAAAGAAAGAAAGAAAGAAAGAAAGAAAGAAAGAAAGAAAGAAAGAAAGAAAGAAAGAAAGAAAGAAAGAAAGAAAGAAAGAAAGAAAGAAAGAAAAGAGAGAAAGAAAGAAAGAAAAAGTAAGGCTAAAAGGCCTTGAATATTTGTTGATATTTACAAAAATAGCCTGCAGAGGGTAATGCTTCAACATTGTTAATAATTTCACCCTATTTTGACAATATCTTTGAGCTTAACTCAGTGCTTAACTCTATTTCTTTGATGGTGAAATCCTTTAGGAAGTAATGAGGTT
Organism: Brachypodius melanocephalos; assembly: GCA_013398615.1. Lineage (NCBI taxonomy): Eukaryota > Metazoa > Chordata > Aves > Passeriformes > Pycnonotidae > Brachypodius > Brachypodius melanocephalos. Next base: position 2,080,475 of record VZSR01003371.1, read on the forward strand.
GCAACGGGTTAAATTGGATGTTCATAGCAAGAAGTTTTTATCCTGTTCCTGTATTTCAAAATGACCAGTGTCAACCTACTGCACTTGTCTTTGCTATTTAATGCAGAATGCTAATTAGGGATGCTGACTTATCTTTTCCTAATTATTTCTTTATTTAAAAATTGAAACCAGTTCTAATTATTCTGGCTATATAAAAACAAGAGTTTCCAACTGGTTTGCTTACGGCTCCATTTACTCCCTATACAGAGAACTCTTTCTTGTCTTGATTTTAACATGTGGATAAAAGTGGCTTTGCTTCCAAATATTTGTTCTAATGGCAAAAATCTTCAGTAATTCCCAGACATTCCCTTGTGTGCAGAGCTTTGTATGTTCTGCCCAAACATGGAGATGTGGCTGTAAACATATTCAAGGTGATGTTTAACTTTTTGCCTTTTTTTTAAAATACTCAAACCTTGCTTAGGGAGATTATGCTGGTTCAGTTTTTTTTTTTTATTCAGCTTCTTATCAGAGCAGATCAGGGCTGGAAACTGTTTCTAAATATTATTCCTGAGCATCCTGTTTTCCACAGGGTGGAGATTGAACGTGCTGAGGAAAACTTTTTCCCTCCCTTCTCCTCATCCTGTAAGGCTGAGGCCATCTCAAGAGCCTTATTTTATTCATTCTTTAGAAAATTAAGTGGTCGTCATGCCTGACTGATGGGTTTAGCAATCTGAGAAGTGGCTTCTCTCTCAGGCTGGTGCTGCAGCTCTCCTGGTGTCAGACTGGGCTCCAGCTGGGGAAGGGGAGGTGGAGATTAAAGCAAACTAAGAGCAGAAGGTACACAAAGGGGAGAAACCATGAAAAGCAAGAGGAATTGGTTTTCCCATAACCTCATTCAGCCTCTGGAAGTGACTCTGCACTGACGTCTCCATTGACATGTCCATTGGCGGTCGAGGTTGGACTGCTCCAGTTGTCACCTCAGGCAGGTGAGCTCCATCTGAACTCTCTCCTATTGCCTCCATTGCTTCCCACATCACCAGCTGGGAGGCAGCAGGAGCTGCAGTGCCCTCTCTGAGCAAGGATGAAGTGAGGGTGCAGCAGCACAAGGGGCACGGTGGGGTTGGTTGGGATTCCAGGCAAACCCACCACAATTCCATTGGCAGCTGCCCAAAGGCCACTTTGGGTTTTGAGGATCAGAGTATCCTTGGAGGATGCTGATGATAAATGCAAGAGGTTTGGCAAATTGGTTGTATGACTCATACTCTCCCCCCACTGCCTTCTGAGAGTCCTTATCACAACCACTTAACATTTTAGGGTTATTTTCTATGAGGTTTGGCAGTCAGTATTAGTAGTCCTTAAGCCTTTCATTATTAACTGCTCTTTTGTACTATTGGGCGTATTTTTAAGCGTCAGATCTGACACTTTTTCATTTTTTCCTCCAGGTTTATTGCCTGAACTTGACATTTTGTTTAAGCTTTGCTTTTCTTACTCCAATTCTCCCTACAAGTAAATTAGTTCGAAACATGTTTAATGTTATTATTATTCACTGGGTACCAGGTACTTTATAAACTCCAGCTTCTGGCACTATCCTGCTTTTACAGAGCCCTTTTCATCACCTATCTAACACTACAATTTAATTGGTTTCCAGCTCACTGCACATCCCTCTCCCTCAGAAGCACGCACGCAAGGCACTGACACACACGCACACATTTATTTCCCTCCCTGCTCAGGCTGCAAACTGAATATAAGAAATCCAGCTACAAACCTGAGCCTGTTAGAGCCAGTGGACCTGGTGCTGATGGGGATATTGATTTTCTACAACTTCCAGGGAGGTAGCAACAAACATTTTATCATCGACTGGACTGTATTTTCTTCTTAAGTCCCTGCTGCACGCTGCAGTTCAGGCTGGGCTCTCTGCTCAGCGTGGGGCTGCAGATTGCCTCTTCATTTTTGGAGTTCAGCCTCTTGCCTGGGGCCTGAAGAATAATGTCTGCTTTCTGCGGGAAATGCAACAGAGAGTTTGAAAAATACATTTTGTCGCAACTCTTAGTTGGAATCCACTGTTGTAGTACATGATTTTATTTGTAATCTTTCAGTGTAGTTATCCTCAGAATTCATGTGACATGGGACATCACCTTTATCCTCCAATTTACAGTTAAAACAGACCTTAAAATTTACAGAAGCATCTAATTCCAGTGGGAAACCCCATTTAGGTTTAAACTTTAAAATCTGGGATTAAATTATACGTTCTCTGCATGTGTTTGAATCCTGTTCCTGCTCTACCTCAAAGTGGTGTTGAACATGACCAAAGTCTCCTTTGGATCAGGTACCTTTCTTTGCATGTTGGCAAAATATCGGAATATTGGGATTTGGTTTCTTTGTTTTTCTTCTTCTTTTTACGTAATACTGGTTGTTGATTGGGAAGATAGAATCATTAGGGCTGGAAAAGATCTTTAAGATCAAGTCCAAGATGGGCTAGGTGGACCAGAAGCTGCAGGGCAGGTAGGTTTTTTCTTCTTGTACCTTTCTTGCACAGACGAATGGAATCTCTACATCCTGATTTTGTATTTGCCTTAGCAAATTCAGAATATAAATATAAGCCCTGACTTTCTCAATCACTGAGATGGGTGAGTCAACACTCGTGTTTTAATTGGGCAGCTGAATGAAACATTGGTGCTCTGAAATGAGTAGCAAGAGGTCTTCTAGGGATTGGCCTGTATCCCTAATGAATTCTTAAAGACATGGAGGAAAAAAAGGACCATGTTTACTTGCTTATGTCCAGTTTTCCTTCTACTGGAGGATAAGGCATTCCTTCAGATGCAGGTAGAGAAAAAGGAGGCACCATACATGTAAAAAATAATTCATTTTCTTCCTTTTGGAGAGCAGTCTGGGGCAGCCAGAGGATGTGTGGGTTAAAGGAAGACAGTTTCTTGATCAGGGAACAGTAACAGTAACAATTAGAAAAAAATGCTTTACTTGTGCAAACCAAATACTAACACCTTTTTCCACTTACTTTCCAAAATTATTATGCAAAGGTTGTAATAGTTGCTACTAATAAATATATTAAAATTAGTGAAGCATGATGCCTGTTACCTTAATAATCATTTTTGGTGTCGGACTCCATCTATGCTGCTTTTATGCACTGAAGTCCACATCCTTGTTTAGTGGAAGTCTAAACTGGAAATGAAATCTTCAAAAGGAGATGAATTCACTTCTGAGACGTGACTGCATTAGGGCTGATTTATTTTAATAAACACACGGAACAACAGGGGAGAACAAACTTTTTTTGTAGCCAATGTAATTACCCAGCAGAGTTTGTCATTGAGAGAAGCTGCCTTTCATTTAAGGCAAAGTGAAAACACTGAGGAAATTTTCATGATGGATGTTTTTTAAAGGTCAGGGTGTCTGTTTTCCCAGCTGTGTGTGTAAATACAGAGAATCCAGAAAAAATGGCCAATACATTGTGTGCAGACACCCAAGTCCTCTGTGCTATGGGGTGGGGACACTCCTGGCTTCTCTTTGCCTCAATTATTTCTTCATCCATTAATCCATGCAGATTGTGTAGCTCATTAACACTCATTAATGAGATCACAGCCACTGATTTGGAAAAAGGGGCATGTAAAATGTACATAGGCCATTCTGCAGAGCCGTAATGTTTCTTCAAATGCAATTTTTCCTCTATACAGCTCTTGAAGAACACACATTTCCTCCCTTTAGGTGTTTCTAGGGTAATACAGCTCCACAGTCACTTGCTGTCAACTGTGATGCATCTTATGTTTTCTGGTGGTTCTTAGAGGCTGTTTTAAGGGGTATTTCTGGGGTTAGAAGTGGTATTAAATGGGTGAATGGCATTCTACCAGATGATACATGAGAGAGAATCTCTCACAATCATGGTAGAGTGTAATTAAGATCTCTGACAGAACATGCAAACCTGCAGAAGTTACTGTTCCCTCATGAGCTCTTCTTTAGGTTAATGGACTTATGCCTTGTAAGGCAGAGTCTGAGCAGGTACCTCAGACAGATAAATGAGGTATTACATTGCAATTGTAACAGCTTTTGTACAGGTCCCCATGTAAATAACTGAGAGACCTGGCTTATTTCATTTTCCTTAAAAGACTGTTCAGTTAACTTTACTAAGACCTATTTTATATTTTTGCTTTCACTTCAGTCTCAACCAACGCCCACTAATGAGCTACAAGCATCAATCCTGTAGATGTATCATTAGGACTTTTCACATTAATATGAGATACAAGGTTCAGTGTACAGAAAAAAACTTCCCAAAGGAGATTTACTCCTTGTCTTCCCAAGTGGGGGAGAGCTGTTAATATTTTTCTAATGCCTACTCAAGTGCAAGAGATAGCACCTATTTTTCTGAAGGGCCATTATCATTTCCAAGGCAGTAAGGGAAGTCAATATCTGGAAGAAGGAGTGCTGAAACTGCCTCCTAAATAAATTAAGGATCAATAGTGTTTGGTGGGAGAAAAGAGGATTTTAATCTAAATGGAACCCCAGGGAGATTTAAGAAAAGGATTGGACATAAAAACCAGAACGCTTTGCCAAGGAAATGCTGTTTCATGAAGCAACAACCTAAACACACGGGCAAGGGAACCTGTTGCTGGCCACAGAAATAAAGAAAATGTTGACGGCATGTCAGACAGATGCAAAGAGGGAAAGAGAGAGGTTTGGGATTTGATCTGAGGATAATTAGATTATTCATACTTAGTTCTTTTATTTTTCTTCTGCCTCCTATCCACATACCTCTTACCTTTGTCTTCATAAATCTTTGTTACTGTGCCATTGCTTTGGTGCTGGAGGTAAATTTTATTTGTTTTCACCCACAGTGGCTCCAGGTAAGTCATAGGTGGGAATTTTTATGGTCAGGAAAGGGAGGGATCTCCTGTCTCACACACATCCCTGACCCCCTTCAAGAGGGTGGCAGAAGGAGGCTGAGAGCAGGAGCTGGAGAAGGATGAGGTTTCCTAAAGCCATCATTACACCCCAAAAAAGCTTCCTGGGTCTGAGAACACCTCGGGGAATGGAGCTGTGACCCACAGAACCAGCTGAGCCTGCAACATCTCATGGGAAATCCCTGCACACTGAAGGGTCTCAGAGTTGCAGACCTTTGTTTCGATCTTCTCATGGATGAAGTGGCCAAAATGAGTAGGAATTCTCCTGAAATGGTTGAAAATACAACAGATACAAACAAGTCACTAGAGAAAAATTGACCTTCCTACATTTTGTGCCCATACCCTGAATTATGAAACCTTTCTGTCCAAGGAAGCTGTGAGATTAATAAAGGGATTTACAGAAATCCTTGACTAACTATAATCTAATTTAAAATTTGGGAATAAATTTCACCAATATCTGGATCAAACTTGAGCATGTACATTATTTAATGAACTTACATTATGCACACATACTTTTTGGAACTTGACATGTTAAATTATATCTATTAAAGTGAAAATTTAAGACAATTCTTTTTAACTTAAAGTCACAATCACTTTTCTTGCACAGTTTCTGTCACATCATTTAATCTTTACACATTTTGATGTGTCTAAATTAAGAAAATAGAATCTTGATCTTTTGGATTTTTCTTCTTTTCTAAAGGAAAAGAAAGTTTAATTTGAAACTTTTTTTTCCATATTTGAGAGTTACAAACTCACTTTTGACTGAGTTGCAGCTGGGACTGTGTTGGTAACACATTATTGTAGTGATAATTTAAATGACACTTCATGGTTATGTGATTTGCTTTGGTTTTGGGCTTTTAAAAATAAATTAGTATAATATATAATAATATAAATAAAATAAAAATTGAAAAACCTATTGAAGTACAATATTAAGGTTTAAATAAACATTTTCTTGGATAATTAAAAAAATTCTAGTAGTTTTTACTCATAGAGACTGAGACAAAAATATGTGAAGGTTGAGAAATGGCTCTATTGGGTTAAAAACTCAGAATTCAGCTTCTCAAAGACAATGAAGAGTTGATTTTAATTAAGCAGTTCATCAGGAATTCATAATATTTAAATTAATCTAACCTTCAAAATTCTTATTAGAGCCTTGACCAGAAATTTATACCCAACTTTATCAGATTTTTCTTTAAACTGGATTTTTTTTCACTTTATGATTTTATTGAGTGTCCTAAGCAAAACCAATGTGTTACAACAAAATAATCTTTGCAGTTGCAGAAAGACAAATCACTTCTTGCAAATGTAACAGTGTTATTTGAACAACCGTCCATCCTCTCCTATCAAGAGAATGAATACTAAATTGTGCATTTCATTACGCTATTAGATAAATTTTTTTGATTGATTCCCCTCAACACTCTTGTAAAAATTCTATGCCCCTCTTGCAAAGCCTGTGTGAACAGATAGCCTTCAGCATCTATGTCTGAGTAACAGGAGTGTATCTCCTTTCTCACACTTCTCTGTAGCATAAAAATCAAAATTAGTCAAAAGTAGTCACACTCTTGAATTCACAGTGACAAATATTCTGACAGGACGCTAAGATTTATAACAAATATTTTCTTACCAGATATTGGAAGTGTTGCCAAAAGTATTCAAAATGAGAAATTTTGTGTTGTCTTACAATATCAGACTTTTTTTTTTTTTTTTTTTTTTTTTTTTTTTTTTTTTTTTTTTTTTTTTTTTTTTTTTTTTTTTTTGCCAGGACATTCCCATCTCATACAAAACTAATACAAAATTTGCCTTTGATCTTTTTTTTCTCTCAGCTTCTAGTTTTACATCAAGCTGCTCTTCAGTTTTAAAAATTAGAGAATGACGATATTGTTTCTGCAATCTGAAACCATCAATTTTGGCAGCTCATGGTGAATTAGTACAATACAATATAATGTAGTAAAATATTTATTTTAGCAAGGCATATGATCGTTCACCTGATCTTTTGGCATTCTTACAAGTCTTGATCTGGCAAAAAAGCAGGAAGGGCATATCCTCAAGGGAAGCCAGGTACCTTAGAGCATAAAATTATATATATTTAGGCATTATGTAAATGTATATAAAAATTATATATATTATTTACAAATAATATAATATAATATAATATAATATAATATAATATTTATAAATTATATACATTATATAAATTTCTGTGTCTTCAGATATGGCAAGTTAGGTGGTTTATTCCCACTGAAAGTAAACAGAAAAATAGGTGAAAATTCTGTACTTTTTTGAGCATTTCCTGTTTTCTATAGTGTTTGTCTGTACTTGTCAAGGAAAGAACAAAAAAGAGTCCACTGTAAAGTGTCAGCACAGCTCAATTGTTAATGCAGCATGGATATACAGGATTTCACAACATTTTGTACATAGTTAGATGGGTAATTGATGTATAAAATGAACTGACAGCTTGTGGACTTATGGACTGTGAACTGCAACATGGAAATCCCTGTGCAAAGGCAGATCTACAACAGTAGAGTGAAAGAATCTGGATCACATTTGCATACAATTAGGTTTGCTTTTCCTTCCTTCTTTCTTTTTTTCTCATTTTGGCCTAGGGATTATGCCCATCTTATTAAAAATATTTTATTCCACTTTCAATTTTCCACTCCTTAACGTAATGTAACGTAGGAGAAAGATAGCATCTACTCTAAGTATTTGAAATGTGACCTTGTGAATATCCTAAATGAAATAAGAAATAAAGAACTAAAAATTGATTGATTTTGAGTAGAGGAGTCAGATATATTAGGTTTTCTAATGACATATCTGCCTTTCCCTTTAGAAATGGTCTATGACAAATAAAAGAAACTAGGAGTAATCACTTCATTAATATTAAGACAACATAATGATCATAACCAACTCAGCTTCAAATTCAAAGGTAGTTAATAAAAAAGTTATTTAAAGTAAAATGGAGGTTACTATTGATGGGTCATCTTTTAATTATGCATCATGAGGGGAGAATTAAGCTTTGTAACACCATGGTCTGGTTTTCCAATGAGGACAAGCTTCTCAACTGTCTGCTATTAAAAAAACCACACTGTGACCAAGAAGAAAGAGTGAGTAATACGAACAGTAAATGCTCTAATCCAGAGAGAAAAAATATGATACAAGGCAAGCATTGGTCTCTGCAGTACAAGGCCTTTCAAACAGATGTTAAGTCATTTTACCTCTAATTTTGTAATTCTAATTCTTACTCACTGGGGGTTAGTGGGGGGTCAAAGTAAATTTTGGCTGTTCTGTAGCTTTCCACAGAGAGGCTCAGAATTTAATACAAAATGTGGTGGCAAACTCTCTACACTTCAAGGCAGCACAATCAGGGTGACAGGGATGGCATTAATTTCTACCATGAGTTTCCTTTCGTATTCTACATCAGATTTTTCAAGATATCTTCATTTTGTCCTGTTAATGCCTCTCATTTAGGCTGCTCAAGCAAGACTGTATCAACTGATTAACCAGCTTTGTTCCCTGTATCTTCTGGTCCTTTTTACACCTTATTCTTGCCATTTAATAAGGGAAAATGAACTGTCCTGGTGATGAAACCTGCTCGGTTTGCTTTAATCATTACTCAAGGCTCAATAACCTTCATTCTGGGCACAAGCAGAACAAAAACCTCGCTGTGGATCTCGCCCTATAAATCTTTACTGTGATTTTAGCCCTCCCCCCGCCCTTCTACTTCAACAGGCACCAGCTGCACAAGAAACCTCAATTGGCACGAGTGAGGACTTGCAGATGGAGGCTCAGTGCCCTCATCCTGGTGCTGGGCTGGTATTGATTTCCCTCCCCAGTCACTCCGGTGTGCAGCTAATGAGGGCTCTGATTATCCCCTGTGCCTCCCATATCCCTGCTCCGTCGATCATCACCTACCAACGGAGTGTTAAACACCACTCAGGTGGCGCAAATGCGTGGTATAATTTGTATTTCCCACCCCACTGTGTTAATTTGTGGCAGTCCACTTCGGGCCACGCACACTTTTACTTTTGTGCTGATGTATTTGGCTCATTTTAACGTAACGAAAGGAGAGGTGCGTTGTGTATTTGCATTTATATAATTTCTGGGGGAGTTTTAGCTTTGTTAATGCTATGCACTTCAGTGCCTCACTGAAGTATTAGTGTGAGTTGATTGAAAAAACCCAGGTTCTGCTTCTGCCCCTGTCAATCATTCACAAAAAAAGTCAGCTTTGATTACACTTTGATGACATACTCTTCCTTCAATATTCATTAGCATGGAAAAGTGGGAATGCCATTATTGAAATCCATAAACAATTAATTATTTCCCTGTTATAGATCAGGCTTTTGCACAATTTTAAGAATTCAGAGCTTTTCTTTCAGTTAAATTTGTAAGTGATATATTTTTTTATTCCAAGTAAAACAAATAAGTTTATAAATTTCTTCCCCACCAACATGATAGACTGCACTAAGGAAGCAAAATTACAGCAGTAATTAGAACTGTTTTGAGTCCTCTCTAAGTTTTGAATTAAAGAAATCCAAAGTATTTTCTATAACAGACAATGACATCAAACAAAGTAGTCTTTTCTTCTAAATTCAGAGAAAACAAACAAAGAACTTGAATTAAAAGGGCATTTTACCTTGAATTCGCTCTGTGACAGCTACATTATGGAAAGCTGCAGAATGAAAAGGTGCTTTGCTCTGTTCCTGAGAAAAGGTGATGTGCCTTGCCACCTACACTTTCTATTCCTGTTTCCGCCACAACCTGCTCTGTAACCTCGGACACGTAATTCCTTTCTATATTTCAGTTTCCTGGATTGTGGACCTGAAATCCCAGACAGCAGGAACACAGAGAAACCAGCTGGGACTAGAGGTGTTTTTGCATTGGCATGAAAATGGATTCCTGGAGTTTCTGACAGTGGAAACAAGGTTCAGCAGTCTGTCCATCCCAAATAAAGATGCTGGTGGTTTATCGATTGATTTTACTAACAGAAAGAAAATGCTTCCTGAGGAATAAATCAGCATCTATTCTCCATAAAGAGAAGTTAGTAATCTTTTATTTTTTTTTTATTGTATAAACTAGTATTTAGTGTGCTGGGATCATGGTCCAGCCCTAGGATTTCAGGGCACTATGTTAGCAATGAATATTAACAGCAATAACAATAACATATTGTGTAGCTTTTTATGTCCAGAGTCCCTTCAGGTTATCATTTGTTCCCTTATTCTTTCCCTAGACCTTGGTGCTCTGCCAGATTCAGAACCGGCACTACTAGAAAGCAACTAGGATTAAATGCTAAATTATTTCACAGCCAGGTGAAATGGAGTCAACCTCTTCAGCTCCAAACACAACAAATGGTCAACATTAGAGGGGCTGAAGAAATCCACACATGCAATTCTTCCTAGATAAATCCTCTGGGATCTTGGTGGGTGGGAATGGAAATTTTTGTATTCCTATAATCTTTTCTGAACTTGCATTCCTTTTGGGAGGTTGAGAGAAGTGCCTGACCCTTGAGAAAAACTGATTCCATATGAACTTACTGTTGTTTTTATTGCTTTACCTTCACCTTCTGCAGGCAGAAGGCAAGGAACCCTTTCAGTCTTAGGGTCAATTTTATACGTGGGAAAGAAGTCTCAAAATCTTTGGGCTGGGTGGGAAATAATTTCCTGCTGGGAAGGATTTTACTGTAAAAGAATCCATGGTTTTGACATCTGCTTTCCAGTAACAGCAGTTTTTATAACTAATCCAGAATTCCATACTCTGAGCCAAACTGAATGACTAGTCCTGCTTGCCATGATCTGAAAGAGTTCTTTGTCTATCTGTAGAAGTCTCTGACATCTGATCAAAATCTTAATGTTTGTGGATAAGAATCTGTATTTGTGCTATTTCAACTGATGATATGGCTGGAGGTGTCATTTTTATGGTGAGAGTGTAGAAATTATGAATGATACTGTCAGGTGCCTCTCTCCTTTGAATTCTGGAGGCTTTTATCTTCTAATCACCTGTTTTTGGACGTTGGAAGACTGGAGATCACAGAAAACATTTTATCAGCCCCTGGATGTGGCAGACTAAAGGAGGATGGATTTTGTTCCAGACTGTGTGTCTTGATATGATAACAAAGAGGACTTTGGTATAACTGAAGGTTTTTGGGAAATGGGCATCAGTTGAGACTAAATAAAAAGCTACAGACTTCTATGTTATGTCAAGAATACCAACAAGTTCCTCATAAAGAACATTTCATGTTGTGAAGGCACATAGACAGTATGACTCCTATCTGAACTTGTTACCCTGAACCCACCTGTGATAAGTTTAATTTGATGCCCCAAGGCTCCCAGATCAGCCACAGCCAAGTGGTGGGTGCAGGAGAATATTTAAATATTTGCAGTGTTTTAATAAGCAGGAACTACTTTGACAATTTAGACATACACAGGCCAATATGCTGGTCTATTCTGTTGGTTCTTGTCTTGCTGATCCAGCATTTCTAATAAATTGTACACCTTTTTGGGGTGGTGTTGAACAGCTGAAAAGCCTTTTTTGTCAAAAAAGTCATGGGGTTTAAGAATTAGTGAAACTAATCATAAATTCACAGTGAATTAATCTAATTGTTTCAGCTTGGTAGCAGGGGAAGGGGAGGAGGTGAGGAAATCAAAGGGATTCATGTCACTACTTCTGAAATAAAAGATTTTGAAGCACAACACTCGTGTTTGGGAGTTTATCAGGATTTAATTAAAATAATTCATTAGTATGCATGGAAAATATGAAAAATAGTAATTTCTTTCTGTGCCATTCCTGCCCCTCTCTATTGGTGTTTTAGCTGAAATCAGCTCTTCAAATAATCCTAAACCAAACTAAATGCTGCACTGGAGAATTATCACAAGGCCTCATGAAGAACTTTAGAGTAGGACCAGTGCCAGGCTTCCACCCCAGCCTGGGCAGGGAACTCAGATCATGGCAGTGGCCAAATTCCTGCTCAGCACACACCTTTGGGGGCTCCCAGGATGGAGGGATGTCCTGCTGGGCTTCTGCTGCCTGGTGAGAGTGTTATGGGAAACACATATGAATATGTATGGCGTTCCTTGTGCCTTTTCCAAATTTCCTGACTGACCCTGGCACTGGGGCAGTTCAGAAGGTCCCATCTGTAGCTTCGCCGCTACTTCGGGGACACCTGTGAGTTCTTCTCACTGAGAAACCTTCAGAGACAGCGAAAGTGAGGGAGAAAGAAGACTCTGCCGCTTACTTAAGTTTATTGTCTCATTGTGGAAAGCAGCCAGGACAAGGGTCTTGACCTGGTGAAATTCCTGGGTGGCAGAGTGGCTCAGAGGCCCCTGCACCATTATTTTATTGATGGGAGGCTCTTACAAGAGATAAGGAGAAGGTCCAATGGGGAGATACAGAAAATCATACAAAATGGGATAGACAACAGCTATCACCAGTGGGAATAGAGGGTGGGGGGCAAGGTTTGTGCTCAGCCAATAATTGACCGGGTCCTCCAAAGTTTCTCGAAGAAGGGGAAAGGCCTTGGGGTGGGTGACCAGGTCCCAGGGGGTGGGGGCTTTCAGGAAAAGACCATAGTGAGTTTTGGGTAGGGGTACAGAGAACAAACCATTATACAAAAACTAAACAATCACTAAAAATATATAAAAGCTAAAAACGCACCACCACAAATATGAAAATTCAGAACTTTAGAAGCATAGAATAAGCACCGACTTAAACAGGTGAAGGTGAAAACAGAAATATATACAGCTTACTTAGCAATTTTGGAAAAATAGAGAAACAGCTTCTAGCAGAACACATAAGAATTTAGTTGCTAGGTAAAGGTCGTAGAGAAAAGATGTACATTGTTAAAACTCAGTAAAGCAGAATGTCCTAGGGTGACTTTGTGATGCTTGTGTCCCCAGTTGTTTGTTCTGT
>VZSR01003371.1:2093359-2140420 GCA_013398615.1 Brachypodius melanocephalos
GGCAAGGATATTCTGAATTTACCACCTCACTTCAGAACAACTGAAGGTTTTATTCTTTCATATTATTCCTTCTCTGTGCTTGTGGGCACTTTGTTTGTTAAATAAATAGCTTTTTTTCCACTTTTCTCTAAGGAGATTTTCTCCCGGACTGGTTGTGGGAGGGGCTGTTTGTGTTTGCTTCCCAGAAGGACCTTATTCAGAGGTTTCCTCCCAAATTTGCCTTAAACCAGGACATAGGACTTGGGTATTGTGAAGACCTGATAAAGCAGAACCAGTTGATTAAGAAACAAACCTAAGAAACCAAGCAGGAACCAGGCTCCTGGTTTTGGCCAGGACAAACCGATCTGGGAATCAGCCAAACCTTCACAGCACTTCACTGCTCAGAGAAGGACGTCAAACAACAAACTGAGGAAGATTTCTTACTTCATCAGAAGACCCCTGCCCGTGACCACCAGGAAGTGTGGCACCACAGAAGACTAATTTTATATATATAATATGAAGAGCAAAGAGGCAGAGAATGGGTAGGGAATGGGTGGGGAGGGAGGTGTGGGTTTGTGGGATCTATGTGTGTTTAAACCTTAAACCTGTCTTGACCAGGTACACAGGTATGGTGGAAAATCCCCCATTTGTCCCAGCTGGAAATGAAACATGCCTGCTTTACAATTTTTAATTGTAAAATCCTTATTCTGCAATTCAAGAGCACCATCCCTCAGCCACAGAGGAACACTGATGGGAATGGAACCTCAGGATCCATGTGCTGCTGTCTTCTTTCAGCCAACACACAGAAACAGAACTATGGAATATTTTTGTCCCATCTTAATGCTTCTGCCAGGCATCTGCTGTGAAAATCAACATAATAATATTTTTCCAGTGGTCAGTTCCATGAAAACTGTGATCATGTCTTGCCCAAGGCTACACAATTTTCATTTTGATCCCAGTCAAGTTATTCATGGGAGCTGGTCCTGCTCAGCTGCTGAGATTTCATCTAGTCTCTGCTTGAATTACTCCTGGCTGTTTGGAGTTCTACACAACAAAATGGTGTGTGTATATATATACATATATATGTGTGGGGGGGGGTATGTGAGTGTAAATGGACATCTTTTTTTTTCTCTGAGAAAAGACATTTTGTAGGATTTCCTTTTATATCAGCAGTTATCCATTGTGTATGACATTTCTGGACCTGGCTACTGTTAAAAAATGTCTCCTAAGGAAGTTTCTTTCCTTACGTTTCTGGAGACCTGCCGTAGCAGGTAAAATTGTGAGGTATCAGGAGGAACAGGGAAGGAAATTGGCCTGAATTTCTGAATATTCTGATTACCAGTTTGTATAATATTACTGAAGTTTGATTAAACAAGGCTATTTTGGGTGTTTGTTTAATACAAGGGAAACGATTCCCTGTAGACTGAGTTATCCTTTTCTTCCACTTACTGTTACTAAAAAATGTGTAGTTCAGACCTATTCTCTATTTATCTACTTAAACAATAAATTAGAGATATGCATGCACAGAAGTAAAACAATCCTTCAGTAAATCTTTGTTAAAGTCATCTCTAGAATAGATGAAGTTCTTCAGGCTGCTGTATGTGATGCTACTGGTATGGGGGTCAATAATTATCCATGATGTGCAAGCTTTTCTGAATCTGCTTTTTATCTTGAAGTCATCAGCTATCACTCCTCAGACACATAAAATTTAATCTGTATTTGTCAGAAAATGAAACAATTAATGCCAGAAGAAAGGAGAAGGAATCGAGCAAACGAACATCTATACTATAATTAGGTGATGGGTCCAGGAAACATTTCAACAGTCTTTGCTATTCCTAAAGGGTCCTCCTGGCCTTGCCCGATGGAAAACGTTTTCCCTGCTGGAATTAAAGATGTAAAAAGGAGTTCAGCAGCAAGATATATAGCCAGGACTGCATGTGGTTAATTATCTCAGTTTCATGCAGTGTCCTGCTAAAGAGCTTTGGATTCAGTGTCCTGTATGGATCTGGGAGTTTTCTACCACTGCAAGGCTGCAAAATCATATTTTCAAAGAAGGCAGTTGGATGTGTGAACCAATTTGTGAACTTTTGGATCCTTCTGTAGCCTTGATAATTTTCCCACTGAAATACACAAACACCAAATACACATTCTGGTGGTCAAAACCCAGATATGGCAACAATACATTCTGGGTTCTGTTCCTGTTTTAACTTTTTATACATTATTTGACCTTGCATAAATAATTTACCGCCTGTAAACCATTTTCTCTGTCTGTAAAATCATAAATATGATGCTACAGGCCCCACAAAAGCCACTGTGAAAAAACACAATTGCTTTTATTTGGTGCTAGAGAATTCATGAAATACCCACATACACAAGGCATCTCACAGGTCCTTGTCCTGTGATAATTTATGATCACATGGTAACAGCTTCTACGGGAGAAGACAAAGAGTCTTTACTATCAGGTTGCAACTTCCCTATCACCAGAGCTGTAGCATATTGAGAGAAGAACATTGCATTTTCCTGAAATCTGCCTTTGATGGGGGCAAGCTGGGCTTGGAAACCCCCAGAGTTATTGAAAAAAAGTAATATAATGACACTTCCATGAATTAATTCCCCCTGAAAAATAATGATTTAACACAGGTGGTTTCTTTTTCTGTACATTGAATTGCAGCAAATATAAATGTGTGAAATGAAACACACACAGCTTCCTTAGGTGGTGGTTTGAGCCATAAGTTTGACAATGAAAAGAAGAAAAAGAAGAAAGAAGAAGAAGAAAGACGAAGAAGAAGAAGAAAGAAGATGAAGAAGAAGATGAAGAAGAAGAAGAAGGAGAAGAAGATGAAGAAGAAGAAGAAGGAGAAGAAGGAGAAGAAAAAAGCTACTTAGGGAGGAGTATTGCTTAGTTTATTGTAACAAACCTACTGTTTATCAGTAGGATAACGTTGTTTTTTCCTCTTATCATATGGCACACATCTCCTGGTTTGCATGGGAAAAACATTTAGGGTTATTCAGTGCTTTGTCAGTGGACTTTGCTGATTTGGTATTCAAATTTATTTTGAAACTAATGATACCTTTCCATTGGTATTTATTGGATTTATCTCACAGCAAAGCAGTGAAGTAGAAATCATTTCATCAAAAGATATTTAAAACAATAAATTTCCAAAGGACTCTAAATTTCCAAATTTAGATCACAAAATATCCAAAGTTAACTCTCACTGCTTCCTTCTTCTCTTCAGTTCCCACCATGTCATCTCCAAATTTCCCTACTTTTGTGGTTAGGGAAATCTTTGCTCTCACTGCCATTTAAAATTTTTCTACTTTACCTCACATGTTGTTTCATGCTAAATAAAAATACAGCAGCTCATAAGCAACGTTACTTAAAAAACCCTGAAAATCTAAAGAGGTAACTGTGGTATTTTTCTCTTAAATTATGCCTTCTTTTTCTGCTTGCAGATCGTGGTTGAAATACAAAATATTTTACTTGTTCTTCAAGGGCTGAGCAGCCGTAAATGTGATAGCATAACTGAGAACAAACAGGACTCATTCTCACCTTGTTATCTCTGCATGAGTTTCAATATTGGACAGGATTTATGATGTGCTGTGATTTCTCACTCACAAGGCTGTTTCAGGAGTAGCCCATAAGGCCAGAGCTGTGATTTTCACTTGTGTGGAGGGCAGTGTTTATTATTCAAATGGAAAATCTCAATTCAACACACGCATTTTACTAGGTCTATTAAAATTTTTTTAAAAAAAGAAGAAAAAGCAAAACCAGGATAATTCTTTCATGTGTGCAATCCATGGTGGGTGCAGAGTGGCAAACGTTGCTCTTGCTGGGTTGTCTGTGCTTTTGCAGAGCAAGGTGATAGTAAAGATGGTTCATTCAAACTCCTTTGAGAACAAATAATCAGCTACATTTCATCTTTAGTGCTCTGTCTTCCCAAGGAAAGTGGAAGGGATACAATTAAGAGTGGAGGATGTTCTGCTGAGATTTCTTTATTAACTTTATAGTAGAAGGAAGCAACACATGGAGTCAGAGTGCAATGCCAAAGAAGAAAAATAGCAGAAAAGAAGAAAACTTCTGATTTCTGGAAGATTTTGGAAAATACATCGAAACACTTCCCTCAGGAAGTTATTTTGTGGGTTAGGAAATGTGGGCAGGCTCGGGACAGAAGCCTGCCTTAGGACAGAGGAGAGGATTAACTGAGCACCCAAGGGTCACTTCAACTGTGACTTTTTCCCTGGTCTCAAGTCCTCAGGCCAGGGGTGATCAGCTGCAAAGATGTCACTCAAGGAAATAAATGAATAAATGCTCCATTGCCACGTGGTGCTTAGATGGCTTCTCTGTCATGTTCCTGAGTGAGAATAAAAGGGATCTGAACCATCTCCTGTCCCCCAGCATGTATGACCCACAATCAGATAGGAATAGATCAGTGGGAGGCAAGGAAGGATGGGAAGTGGGAAGGTATGAATGTTTAAATCAAAATTCTAAAACATAAAAATAAAAATTTAAATATTCGTAATAATTTAAATTTAAATTTTAAATAAGCATTTGAATTATCTGCATTATATGTTTTATCACCCAGACTGAACCCAGAATTTAGACCTGCTGTACAAGGGGCAAACCAAGTTATAACCTCTGCCTCATTTTTTCTCTCCATAAGATAAGGATGAAATTATTTTCTTAAGTATCTCTTTCTCAGAAAATTAACTTTCAAATGTGTTGTTAAAAAAACATAGCAAAATAAACAGCCTACCAGTAAACCTAGGCAGCACAGATTTATTATCTGTCTAAAGAATTTGATGGGTAAAACTGTAAAAAACCCCAAACAACCTAACAAATAATACTGTTATTAATGGGGCTTCTCAAAGTATATTTTCTTGGCAATATAGGCATGCCAATAAAGGTTAATTAAAATGGCAGGCAATCATGATCAGATTAAATGGGGTGTGTACTAATCTCCTGCACTTGCACGAGAACCTAAAAAGCATATGACTTGGGGATGACAACTGAAAACACAGTATTTTTAGCTGGATTCAATAGAAGTTTCTTACACTCAATTAATTTCTGCACAATACGGAGATGAAACATTTGCTTTTCTTCCCATCATCTCTACAGCAGGAGTGAGGCATAACAGCAATATTTCTGACATGAAAATATATCTATGAAATTTTGAGAGTATTTCAGGAAAGAAAAATGCACCTATGAAAGAAGCACTAGCGTGCTAGCATCTTTTTCTCATTTTCTTTCCTGAGGGACAGGACCTGAGGGAATGGCTTGAAATTGTGTCAGGGGAGGTTTAGGTTGGAAATTAGGAAAAAGTTCTACATCCAGAGGGTGCTGGGCACTGCCCAGATTCCCCAGGGAATGGGCATGGCCCTGAGGCTGCCAGAGTTCCAGGAGTTTTTGGAAAACACTCCTAGGGACAGAGCGGGATTGTTGGATTGTTTGTGAAGGGCCAGGAGCTGGATCACTGATCCTTGTGGGTCCCTTCCAGCTCAGGCTATTCCATGATTCTAAATATAACATTATTGGATACTCCACTGGATAGGTGAGAATGACTTCCAGCAGTACAAGGCACAGGATGATTCCTTCTCCCTTTGCCATTACTGGTAGCTTAACCACTAATTTCATGGTGTTTAGAGCATCACTCGGATGTTTGGATGACATCATACATTTTGGGGATATGTGGGCATCAGCCTGGCAGGGGCACAGGGCCAACCAAGTCTCACCCCTGTCAAGCCAGATCTTAGCTTTAAGCCCTGGAAGGCATTTGTTAATGTAGGGTGAGCTAAAAGTATCCTCCCAGGGGCTTTGCAGTTATTATGTTAATGAACCCAAGTTCTGTTTCCCTATTGGTTGTCTACATTCCATATTTGGCATTGGTTCCAGAATCATCCACCCCAAATCTATATATTGTTGCTTCTCCATTGTTTCTTGTCTTTGGGGTTTTGTCCTTACACTGTGCATGGCTTTTGGGCATTGTCCCTATTTTATTTCTCATTAAATTTTTCTTTTTGGGGCACTCCATCATACTCGCTCTTTTCTCTGTGCTGTATCTGCCCTGAAATCAAGAAACCCAAAAGACTTGTCACAGTGCC
Source organism: Brachypodius melanocephalos (assembly GCA_013398615.1). NCBI lineage: Eukaryota > Metazoa > Chordata > Aves > Passeriformes > Pycnonotidae > Brachypodius > Brachypodius melanocephalos. Next base: position 2,099,438 of record VZSR01003371.1, read on the forward strand.
CCAAACTTTGGCAGGGTGAAGGGCTATATCTGCCATCTTTCACTGAACAAATTCTGGTGAGGCTTTTGTCACCCGCAGTTATTTCTTTTGGAAAAGAGTTGCTCAGGCACTAAGGAGAGCAAATGCAGGTGCAGAATGAAAACTGAGATCCATAGGTTGGTGCCTGCTGGTGTGAAGTCCTCGTTCTGGTCGCTCATTACAACAAAAAAACCAAAGACCCAAAAGAAAATCTTTCTGTCCTCATCCTTGATCCAGAGTCTATGAACACCTCTGGAGAACAGGAAAAGGTTTATTTTTTTTCTATTTTTTCAACTTTTTCTTACCAGATGATTCTGCTCTTTGAAGATTGTCTATAATAACCCACTGAGAGCAGCACATGGTTTTTATGGATGTAAAATTATAAATTTTAACATCTGAGGTTCAAAATATTGTAATTTCATGAACAAGGACCCAAAGCCAGGGCTTTCCTTCATAATCCAATAGTCTTGATAATCAATAAGCATCAGGCTGCAGACAGATTCAGATTCCCCACCTCCACCTGCTGGCAGAACTGGATCAGAATGGTATAAAATAGATATTTCTGCCCACAGCTGGGGATGAAACAAAATAATCTTTAAGGTCGTTTTTAACCCAAACTGCTCTATGATTTTATGAGTCTATGAAAATTACTTGGAGGGAAATGATTAAGATGAGAAAAATTAGAGCATGTTGCGTTGGGGCTTTTTTTTTTTGTTTGTTTTTTTTTGTTTTTTTTTTGTTTTTTTTGTTTTTGTTTTTGTTTTTTTTTTTGTTTTTTGTTTTTTGTTTTTTGTTTTTTGTTGTTGTTGTTGTTTTGTTTTTTGGGGGTTTTTTTTTAAATTTTCCCTTCACTGTAGCGGTTTCCAGAAGCAAAGTACTTATATCTCAAAATACCTGTGAAACTGCAGGGCTGGAAATGCAAATGAACTACCATTGAAAACTGTAGTTTGCTCACATTAAGTTAACGCATAGTAAAGATGTAGTAGTATTACCATAAACACAGTTTGCTTTAATTTATGGACTTCTTTACATGCACACTCCTGTATCCCTGAGGGCCATAAAGCAAAACCTGAAGAGAAAATAGAAAATGAATAAAATATGTCTTGTCTTCATTTGTGTCAAAATCACAGTAAAAGGAGGAAATATAACCAGCTTAGACGTTGTTTTCTTTTTATTTATAAAGCTTACAGTTTCACTCTGTTTTAATTATCATCGTTGCGTTATTAAAGCGTGGTAGCACAGAAAAGGCTGCATCCCACCTTGGCAGCCAGGTTAATATCTAGTTCTAAGTGGAGGCCACTTAATTTTAAACTAGTTCTATAAATCATTTCTCAATTCTCTGTTTTCTGGGGCCTTGCTCTTTTTTTTTTTTTTTTTTTCTTTTTTTTCCATGTGCATTTCCTTCTAATTTTATGGGTCTTAATGGGCAATTCTTTGAGCTGGATGAAAGAGACTGAATATTTCACATACAGAGCTGCATAAGGCTAACCTATGTTGTTTCTAGATGAATGGTATATCGAGCTGTATCTTCCCCAGGGCAGAGGAAAATATGTTGAACTAGATACAATTGCTGAAAACAATAACATCAGTTTTTTATCCCAAAAATTGATGCTGAATAGGAAAATGAAGAGGGAATATCAGGACGTACTCGAAACAATGCTAATATTTTTGTTTTATCACTGCAACATGTCTGAACGTTTCAGATTTCTTTTCTTTAAATCAGAGAAACAAACAAACTGAAGTCTTTTCATATTGGAATTGGTCTTTGTAAAACTCTCAGAGGGACCATACAGATCTTGTTATGATTTGACTGAATGGCCATAGTGGGGTGCATTGCAATCTGCTCATGGGTTTGGAGTTTATTGCTGTGTTTCTGTGAAACAAGGTCCAGCAACAAAAAATACACTTCATCTTAATAAATTCTCTCTGAAGAAACAGCATGCTGAGACCTCCTGGTACACACCCTGCTTTGTGAGCAGGGCAGAGCTGTACTGTCTTGATTAAAGAATTATATTAAAAAAAAAAAAAAAAGGTTTAAAAAAGCCCTTTGCTGCTTTTAATTAACAAAGCAACCTTTGTTGTTTGTGAAGGTGGTGGTGGAAAAACTTATCATCGGTTAGCACTGCTTGGGTGGATTAATTTAAGATACATTAATAATATATAGTGCAATTTTATATTGCTTAATGATTTTGATCTTTCATGGTATAAACCTATTGAGGTTACTAAAGCTGGAGTATATTTTTTATTTTTGTTCATTGGGTTATCTCTAAATTATTATAGGTAAATTAAATACACAAGAAATGATGGCATAAAAGCAGAGAGAAGGGTAAAAAAAAGGTTATGGAACACCTTGTTTTAGAGCAATTCACCACAACATTCAGTACATATAAACATAGAAATATAGGGATCTATTTTTAATAGAATAGATTTTTCTTTTATTTACAATTCTGTTATGTAAAAAATAATGCTAGTTATATGACTATAGAACAGAGCCCTAACATTATTTTTTCAGTCACTGTTCAAATTCCATATGTATAAGGTAGCTGACATTTGAAACAAACAGAATGTCGTCCATCTAGAAAACCCCTCCTTCCTCCAAGAATTTAACGAAAATGAACCTTCGGAACCAAAACATCTGGAGGTAATTTTCTAGAGGAAGAGGTAGAGCCTTCTTCAAGCAAACCCCTCCCTCAACTTGCTGGCCAGGCTCCTTTTCACACAGCGCATGGTGCAAGGGGATTTCTGGGCTGCGGCTGCACGGTGCCAGCTTGTGTCCAATTCTCCATCTACCAATTCCTCCTCCACAGGGCTGTTCCCAATCCATTCATCACCCAATCCTTACAGACACCTAGAACTGCCTCAGTGCAGCTGCAGGACCTTGCACTTGGCCTGGCTGAATTTTGCAGTGGATTTTGCCTCTCCACTTCTCCAGCCTGGCCAGGTCCCTCCGGGTGGCAACAGTTCCTTCTACAGAACCAACTACACTGCTCAGCTTGGCTGGCTGTCATTAGCTCTCACTGCTCCTGTCACTAATGAAGATATTGGACAGACCTGGTCTCACTACTGACCCTCAGAGACACCACTTGCCATTGGCTGAAACTCTTTGGATGTCACTATCCAGCCAATTCCTTATCCATCGGATAGTCCATCCATCAAACCCATATCTTTCCAGCTTAGCAGCAAGAATGTTGGGTGGGACCATGTAAAAGGTCTTCAAATAGATTCAGAGAGGTTTCAAATAAGCACCCTGGGACTTAATTTGGATGGGTTTGGATATGTACCTGAATTAAAAGTATGTTTTGGTGCTTTCACTCCACTGATGCCTTAAGTTTTAGCTTCCATATTTTCAGATTCTGTGCTTCCTGGGTGTGCAGTTCTGAGCTTCATATTCAGTGTCAATCAGCTCTCTGCACAGAGCAAGGAGACAAAATAAATCCTTTTTCTGCTGGAGACTAAGAACAATGAGTACAGCTTTCAGGCCCAAAAGCACAAACAACAGAGGACTGAAGAGAGAAAACAAGAAGGATGGGACTTCATCATCTGAAGCTGTAATTGGACAATTAAACCCCAATATGCAAATGGACCAAAACTTATAAAAGTGTGAGATCTCGTGACCAATCGTCCATTTTGTGACCATTTTTAGTCTGCCTTGGGTGTAGCCCTGGCCAGGCTCTTGTCCTGCCCAAGGTGTATCCTTGAAGGCCTTTTAATAAATATCTACTTTATTCTCCATCTCTGTCCAGTCTCTGTTCCAGGCCAGCCTTCCCAAGGCACCCCCGCAAATCTTGAGCAGCTTTGCCAGCATTAATTATATCATCCTTGCCCAGAGCAGAAGTTTATTTTCTTATCTTTATTTTACAAATAGGAAAAACAAAGGGACAGCCTGTGATTTTGCAATAAATCCTCAACTGATTTCAAAAGAGAGGACTGCAAAACTGAGCTTGAAGAATCAAAGTTACAAAAGACCTCTAGGCTGGGAGAATTTTGTGTGTTTGTAGCCTCCCATTTTTTTAAGCACTTTTGAGTGTCTGTTCCCAGTTGTTGGTAGTAAACCACTTTTAAAAAGTCTCATTTAAAGGATTTGCCTACAAGAACAAGGCCAGATTGTAATAAAGGGGGAACTGAAGCCGGTTCTCTCAGGACCTTCCTGTGCTCTCAGCCAGAATAGCATACCTTTTATGTTTTCTTTTTTTTTTTGGTCCCTCACCAAGTCAGACCTTTTGTGTGACCTGAGAAAAATACCCATGGAGGGGTGATCAAAGAACAGTGAGAATAACAGCATGTGGGGTTTTTTTTAAATCCATGTCTGCATGCTGATTTCAAAACAGCATGAAAATATGCTTCAACGGAATCTGTTTGATGGGAGAACTGAGCAGCCTACGATGGATGGAGAATATACCTATTTATCAAGAGGCTGATGAAGAGATTTTTTTTTTGTTTCCATAGGGGAGACTTTATTCTCTAAGACTGAAAATAAAGGAGAGGGAGATGTTATTGATAGAGATTGCAAATCTACCTTTAATTGATTGAATGTTCTCAGTGATTTTTTTAGATATGAATTTTACTAGCCCTAAGAGACACCGGAAACTAAAATATTTCTCTAATACTGAAATATAGCACTTGGCTGCATATATTTAATGCTGTCTAAATGAAGATTCCAGACTGTTTGTACTTTAAGCCTCACTGTTCTCCAGCATTATGGGGCCAGTAAATCAAATATCTTTACACCTCCAACCCTACCTCAAATCTTGTGCATTAATTTGTGAACTGGTAGAATAATTCTGTGGTCTATAGGCAATTTTTACCTTCTCTTTATCTTCCTGTTTGGTTTGCATTGCCCAGGATGGTGGGTGTAGTAGTGCACCCCAACACCTTAGCAGGTGTTCCCGTGTTAGGAAAGGACTTGGGTTTCATTCTTTGTTTCACTCATAAAGGCAAAGAACCAAAAACTTCTACGCTCTTCTCACCATAATTGGCCTGGTTCCAGCGCAAAGGCGCCTGTTGGATCCTTGAGCTGTAGCTCAGGACCTGTAGCTATTTTCTATTGGGCAAGATGCCAAAAACCCTCCTGGATCCTTACAGACTTAAAGGAGAGCACAGAGACTCTTGGGGCATTTTTTGGGGTGTCTTAGCAGGTGCATGGATTCTTCCTGCACCATGCACAGCTCTTGCTTTTGTTTTGTATCGTTTGTTATTTTTGTCTTTATTAAAACCTTTTGCTTTTCAAACACCTCCAATGAGCCGCCTTCCTATTTCCATAAGCCATTTCTGAGGCTGCTGGCATCCCTCAGGAGCTGATGCATCTTTGTGTGGCTAATAACATTCTGGGTTCACACAGAGCCACATCAGATGGGTTATTTTTAAATATCAAATGTGTTATCACCATCTATTGTGATGCTTCTGAGAAGTGTCTGGGGTGAGGTGCCCCCAGCCAGGGTTGCTCCACGTGGTTCTGACGAGCTCTTGGGTTCACTCTTGGAGAGCTCTCTGAGTGTGTGGCTTAATTGATGTTTAATGGATCCCAGTGAAAGATCAAGGCAGGGGAACATGTTGCTTGCAGTAATTAGTTTGGTTTACTCGCGCTGACATCAAACACCTCAATGTCTTTGCACACTGCAGTGCATCCTGTGGGACCGAACACTGGTAGCTGCAAGACAAGTTTGTTCCCTGGCTGTGCAGGAATCTCTAACACAGAAAAGAATCTTGTGATGTTTTTGAATAGTTTGTGCAACTCTGTCTTGCCAAATTTTAGCTTACCTTCAAATTTTTAAAAATCTTTTTTGTGGTTTTTTTTTTTAATTTTATTCATTTTTTCATTAAGAGAGTTATCTGGTTTATTTCTATTTAAATCATCCTTATTTTCCGTGGTTTGTTTTTCATGACCTGTTTTTCTTTTATTTCATAAAGCCACACATGGAAGTAAATTTACTGTAAAAATATATGTATTTTATAAAATAATATGTACCCTAAGAGACACTCTTCACTGTTCACTGACAATGGAAATTAATAACAAAAAATAGCAAGGAGAAAATAAAAGGTATGAGTGTAAGTGGAAGGGGTCAAAGTTTGCCATGCTGACCATTAATATTACTCAATAGTAGAGAATTTTTTTTTCTTTTTCATGACAATTAGTGGTAAAAAAATCCCTTCTGCACTGAGAGGAAAAAAAGAGCTTTAGTGATTTTCCATGAATAAATAAATAAAAAAACTGCAGCAGTCAAGATGAAATTATCTCTATCATATGGATATTTGTCCTGGAATAGATAGGTGTGATGTAGAAGAAGTTTTGAAATGCCGTTTTCATAGCCCATGACATTATTACATTATTATGCAAAATAGTTCAGCTTCTTTTCTTCTTTTGCTCTTTATTTATGTCAATATGTGTTAAAAATATGTATAATACATATATATATGAAATAAACACACACATATATATATAATATATTTCTCTACATTAATATCTTTATGTAAACAATTAACATTTTGACAAAAATGAATATATGTCAATCTAAAACACTTTCCTTAAATGACATTCCACGGAAACTGCCATTTTCTTGTGAAATGTTCTCTTCTTAATGACTTGTAATATGAGCTTTTTTTACCAGCCTTATCTGAAAGACACGACCTAACTTCATAAAAATGAGAAGAACACATGGGCAGGATGCATATGTACACATGAAATAAGCAGGAAATTTACCTTGTCTACTATTGTCATTAATAGGCCTATTAATGAGCAATAAGAAATAAAAAACACACCTGGTTGTAAACCAGACATTTTTCATTCACATGATGTGATTGCGTGGAATAGAAATGCTCATGCCTCTCCTGGAGGAAAAGCATGACAATATTCATATTAGAAGCCTTGCAATATTTACTGCTGACTGAAGGGGTGCCTCAAGGTGTTACACAAGGTGTGAGGTTGGTGTGAGGTTCATCAGGACCCAAATGCCAGTGGCCTGACAATGCTGCCACAGGAGCAGATATCACAGAGACACCTGGCAGGCAGGCAGATGTAGCACTCACAGTTTTGTCATTTAAGGCATATATTCAGTATAGACAGTCAATGAGGACATAAATCTTAACTGTTCACTGAAGATTTTAGGACAATTCTGGGCAGGTGGTTTTTTTTTTTTTCCCATCTCATGTGCTGTTGAAAACTGTCTTTCTTAGTTTATCTGCTCTTTCTCACATTTCCTTGCCCACAAGCCCTCCTTATGCATGGGTCAGCCCAGAAGCAGTGAAGAGATTTACAGCACTGTTCATTTTGGAGGGCTTAGGAAGATGATAACAGCTGTTCATTCAAACATATCAAATGCATCTCATCCTTGTTGGGTATTAATGGCATTTTGTCTATTACAACAGGTGATTATCTCATCTCTTGTCACAAAGCAACTCAGTGTGAACTCTGACATGTGAAAATTTCCTAACTGAGTGTTGGGTTATCAGTAATTAAAAAGGTAAATATTCGAAGGGTCATGGGGATTTTTTTAATCAGCCTCTTTGTTCCCTACTCTTATTCTTAGGTTTCGCTGTGATACACATGACAATCCAAATTCTTCTTAGTTGTATGAATTCTTTTGGTTCTGGTTTTATGTGGTTATAGGAAATATAAACAAATATATATAACTTCTTAGTTATAGGAAATATTTGGTTCTGACACCACTTCTGAGTGTAAGACTTAAATCCCTGGGATCTGAATTCCTGGAGCATGATTGCAGTCAGTAAAAGTACTCTGTTAGCAATAGTTTTCTTCTCCCAGGTAAACTCAGAATGCCTCTGACAGGGATTTGTTCTCTTGATATTTTAAGATGAAAAGTTCATGGCTTCAGTACCTGTTCTGTATGCAGAAAAGCCAGATGGTGCCATGACTCACTCCAAATATTTCTTTTGAGGTTAGCATAAGTGAATTGCTTTTCACGTGGAATCCATCAGGTGCCCAGAATGGGTTCTTGTCTACAAATGTGTCCTGCTGCATTATATTGCTCTTCTTCAAAATGTTAAATGTCCTGATTTGCATTTGCAGGAGTTGATTGAGTCCTTGTTCTTACTTCCATGCATAAGGATTGCATTTCATGCTTTTTTTTTATTGTAATTTTTAGTTCATGTTTCTTTCAGAGCCACTGTTATATGGCCCTAATTTTCAAATCATTTTACATATATATCTTTTTCTATTGTCACTGTGAATTGTGATAAAAATGTTGGCTTTATTTTCTTTCTTTCTCATTTATTACTGTGCTCACCTTCTGAAGTCCTCAATTGCATCTTCTGATGGAGATTGAATGAAATGCTGTCTTCATTTAGAAAATTACTCCATGCAATAGCTCCATTAGATTGTTTTTTCCAGGAAAAAGGAAGGAAAAAAGTAAAGAAACTCTCATTTTTACCATATCCTGTTCTAAGCAAAATTTTCAGTGGTTCCATTACACTGATCTGTGAGGGAGATTTCAGAATAAAGTCCTCATTTTCAGTGAAAGATTCAAAATCTGTGATGACTAAAATCCTAATTCCTTACCCTTAGGGGTGAAGGGAATTCAGGACCCTGAGCAGCAGGATCATGGTCTAGTGGAAGGTGTCCCTGCCCATGGCAGGGAAGTTGGGACTGAATGGTCTTCAGGAGCCCTTCACATCCAAACCATTCAGTGATTTTTTGTTTCCATGACCACCTGATATCACATGAGACAAACCTGGACTGGGAATCACTTTGCAGAGATGGCCAAGGTGGCTGACCCTGACTTAGACCTAATCTATAACAATAAAATCACATTCAGGTGATGATGTGCCAGACAAACATGTCTCTGGCTTGGGACAAACCTTGATTGTTGTCAACATCTGTGATTCATCCCTGAGTGAATTCTGAATGCAAAAGTCAGTGTTGAAAGTACCAACCAACCCTAAAACACCGTATCTTACCTGTTACCTCTCTGTACCACCCTACCTTACCCTACCTTTCCTGTCCTTTAGTTAGACTACAAAGCAAGAGGGAAGATAAATTATCTTCATTGCCTTATATATCTAAGATACAAGGCTTTAAATAAAAATTATGGTGGATGTATAAGTGATTGATTAGAGCATGTGGCTTGCATTGTATTTGGAAATGAAAATGTAGGAAGGAGGGAATTTCAACAGCAAAGTGGAAATGGTTGTCATCAGGATTAATGTTAAATGATCATTCATGTCTGCCTTATCTCACGCTAAGTTTTCTTAAGTAGAATTTTAATAGCGTAGACTTTATTGTGCATTATGGTGATAAGATCCTGCCAATGTTTAGTTGAGCTGGTTAATTTACAGGAGCTAATTTAAAAGGTAGCTCTTGTGTTAGGGAATCTGTCCTGTTGGATTGATAACCCGGCTTTTAGGATATTATTTCCACAGAAGCAAATCTTCATCTTTTCTCCTCATCTATGCCCTTGTGCTCCAGCTTCTAATTATTCAAGTGTGAAGGGAATTTCCTTCATTTTTAGACACAAACATCCTCACCACATGATTTATAAGGTTGTCTGTAAAGTGAATTGATTATTTAGGCTTGTAACTATTTCTATAGAATTTTGTGGTGTGTTAAGTTTGTGCCTAGGGATAAATATAAGCTCTATCTCATTTAATCCCAGCTTGGAGAGAAATTTTTCTTCTGAAAACATTTTTATGTATTTACTCACAACTTTTATCATCAAATGTAACCATTTAGCATACAACTCATGTGTGCTTATAACACTTCACAGGCACTTTTCTCACCACTGAAATTGAACCACCGATGCTGAATGTGGCAGCTCTTTAACAATTCTCGTCTGCGCAATGTGAGAGTTTAAACAGAAAATGGCCTTACTACTTTCCCAGCTTTGATGCATATTCAAACATTTCCTGTCAGCTGTCATTCAGTTCCCTCAATTCCTTCGTGTGTGTGGCACTGGCTGCCATTTCTGTTGTCGTTCTGAACTGAATCCCAGGATCTTGAAAGATTTTCTTCTATATTGGCCTTTGTACAATACTCAGCTCTGTAGGATTTAGAGAAATTTCTACTAATCCATTGAAAAATGTGACTGGCAAAATTAAATTCTCTGCCTGGTTCTTGCAGCTAACCCTCATCTGTTCATCAGCCATAGTAGAAGATGTAAAAGAGGTTTAGCAGCAAAGGATTTAAAATTCTCACATGTCTTTTCCTCTCACTTTCTGCACACATCCAGACAATAAAGTTTTACTGGCACAAATGTTCACAGCAAATGAAAACCAAATCCTCATCTGAGCATCTCTAGAAGGTGAGATTTAAATCTGAAAGGCATCCTGTGGGAAACCTTTCTGTGTTCACCCATTCAAAGAGCAGGAAGATAGGAAACATGGCATCTTTTCTAATTGAAAGTGATGAGCAACACATGTTGAATCTCAAGTATTTGCACTCGGTCCCCAGGGAGAAATACTGGGAGATGACAATGGTGAAATAAATTCATACAGCATCCAATCTAATTCTCATTAAAATGAATGAAAAGACAGCTTGAAATTGGACTAGGCCTATAGGTCCCAGCCCAGTAAAGTACTCAAGCATGTGACAAGTCATTGTCTTTAAGCTTGTGTTTAAAGTTATGCACATGTTTAAATGCCAAGTTCCTTTGAGGCCAGAATATATTAAATAAGGAAACAGTAACTTGCCCTCCAGGGAAAAAAAAAAAAAAAAGAAAAAAAAAAGAAAAAAAACCCCAAAAACAAACAAACAAACAAAGGTTAAATTTCCTTGATATATATTTAAATGTTTAACAAAACATGTCCAACAGCTGAATAGAGATATTCAAAGAAAGTTTTCTACAGAGACTGCATTGGCAGAATGCTAAATGATTCACCTTTTGGAAGTGGCAGTGTAGCAGATGCCTTCAGATAATTTCTCCAAATCCTTTGAGGTTGGGGTTGGGTTTTTTTTTTTTTTTTTTGCATGTGATTGTTCTGTATTATTCAAGTAGGCTTTGGTGATGAGAATTATGAACCTTGTGTTTTGTCTTCTCCTTTAGAAATACAGAGTAAAGCACTTCACCAAAAGTCTGCCCAAACCAAGCATGCCTAAGGTTTAATTTTTTGTGACTCCAAGCTTCACATTGGATTCTAAAAGTAAAACCTATTCAGAATATGTCTTCATTTTTTTTCTCCCCAGGCTTGTGTTTTCCTTTGAAACATTTTTGTTAAAATATTGACCAGATCTGCTCTCTGGAAGTTAATCAAAGCCATGTCTTATAGCTGTAGTTAACTTTTTCTTTCTTTCTTAAACCGAATAGAGTTTTCCTCTGGATACAATTCCAGTACTGCTGAGTGTAACTACTGGCACAGCCAGCATCAGGAGAAGGGGTTTCTGTTTGTACCTACTTTAGAAAGAATGATTATTCCAAAACATTTCAGAGGAGTTTTGCATTAGAGGAATACCAAAGCTAGGTTGTGTCTGGAATACATTGCTTAACTTACATTTTAAACTGCTTGAACATGAACAAAAACTGCAGAAACAAAACGAAATGAGAATGGAACTTTGAAGTTAACAATGCAAAGAATGGGCAGGTGCAATGGACTGTATTAATAATGTAATTTTAATTTGAAGTTCTAGTCTAATGTGATTGCCAATCACTGCTTACTTTAATACGTTAATGTCTCTGTACGTGAAATGTGCCAATTTCTAGGCTGTTCAACAAAGAAATCATATTTATGCTCAGAAATATGGAATGTACATTACTGGAATGTTTCATTTTGCTGTTATCAACTTTGTCATAGAATGAAAGAAATTCAATTTCAGATTGCATTCAAAACAGAAATTATTGATACTTTATCCTCTGCTGTTATGACAGTTAGAGATCTTTCTGTATTCCAGTTCTGAAATCTTAAATTTGATACACTGCCTCTCAGGCATTTAATAAGAAACAAATCCTTAACAAACTTTAAGTTGAAAAATAACATCATGAATTTCATCTCATTACCTTTTCTCTAACGTGCTTCCTTTGTAACTTATCACTTCGTGGATGTGCACAACCAAACATTATAAATCAAATTTCATACCTGCATAAAGCACTGAAATAAATGGCTTTATGCTGGTGTAAAAAATCCAGTGATGAACTGGGCTCTGATCCTGCTTGTTTTGTTCTCCTGGGAAATAAGAAAGGAAGACAAAGACAAGTAAAACATCAAGAAGAAGATCAAATGTGAGACAACATAAATGGCCTGAAATTGATTCCTTTTACTCTGGTGACATTTCATTAACTTCAGGGAAGTTTTGGAGGATTTTTATAGAGAGGCAAGTGAGAAGAGAATGGGGAGAAAGGAAAGAAAGGCTTTTCTTCCAGACCCCAATAGCCTGATTTGCTGAACTGTGATTTTATATAGGGAAGAGCAATACACTACTTTCAGCTCTCCAAAATAACCTTGTCTCTTATCTCTTTATTCACATGTGACTTTGAAGCTCATTTATATCAAGACTTTCTGGGGAAAATCCCAGCCATACAGCCACCCAGAAAAAAGGCTTGTGCAAAAAAAAAAAAAAATCCTAATCACAACTCTGGTATTTTGAAGCCTAAATTCTTTTAACCTTTTTTGCTAGTCACAATAAGAGGCTGTGAGTATTCAGACATGTCCCAGAAGGATGGGTCATTTAAGGAAAACAGATATCTTGTGCTTTCTATCTGCTGGTGACTATTTCTTAGTTACTCCAACCAGAATAAATGTGCAAAAAACACAGACACTGGGAAGTGGAGCTTTTTAATTAAGCAATGAACAGTAATCTGTATTGGGAATATCCCCTGTTCCATATATTCAGTGGGGAAAAATGAGCACTAAAACACTTCCTGACTCAAAAATCAGGCTACAACCAGAATTAGGCCAAAAGTTCCTGCTATTTTCGTCACTGTACAGTTTAGTACTTCTCTTGATTTAGGTGAAACATTCAAATTTTGGGGTGGGCCTCAGCTTGCAGATTCTGCTACATCTAAAAGTAGATGTCTGTGAGAGTCTGGAGGCAGTTGCTGCAAACCAGGGATCTGGAGCCACTCCAAACACAGCAGCGGAGCTGTGGCATCTCCTCAAGTTTAGATAATGTGGGGAAAAACACATATCCCATAACTGGTGGCTGCAAGCCACACTGAGTGTCCCACAATGTCCCAAATGACACCGGGTGGGTTTGGCAAACAAACTGAACTCACAGACTCTGTGGCAGCCATAAAGAACTGGAAAAAATGACATTATAAAGAGCTGGTGAGCAGAAACCTCCTCCAAATAGCTCTCAGATCTCTGTTAAGATCACAGCCAGGGCAGATCTAATCAGTGTCATAATTACAGAAGCAAATTCAGGTTCAGTCTGATGGAGCCCACTTTTGCTGGACAAATCAAGGTCATGGCAGTCAAGAGAGCCACTCTGCTGTAGCAAATGTAAAATTACTCTGTGACTGTAGAACAGCTGATAACAAAACATGTATAAATGTCCCAGATGAGCTGTGGCTGCCCCTGGATCCTCTGGAAGTGCTCAAGGCCAGGTTGGAAGGGGCTTGGAGAAACCTGGGATAGATGAAGGTGTCCCTGCCCATGGCACAGGGTTGGAATTGGATGATCTTTAAGGTCCCTCCCAACTCAAACCATCCTGTTCTATGTTTTTATCCCTTTGCCTAGAAAATAAATAATACAATATCCTAAAACTCAGGCTCTGCACTGAATTCAAGAACTTGCCTGATTTCAATACTTGCATACAGCTGGTGCTCTTGTTCTTTGAAATCTGACAGTTTTATTTTCTATTTTAAAATATGTTTTAAAAACTTCATGACAGTCAGGCAGCGCCGGCACGAAAGTAAGTTTTATAGCCAACTAAAATCCATGAAAATATGTATTCCTCATAGAGAGATTAATGCAGCTGCTGGTGCAAGCAGCAGTGCTCCAAGGTGTGCTTATATTATTTTGTGAGTGATACCTCCTGTGAAGGGTGGTTGAGCACAAAGGTATCAGATGCTCTCTGTGACTTGCATATCTGTAGGGTCATTTGTGTGTTCTGATGATGGAGGTGTAAATGACAAAATTACGGAGTAAAAGAAAAGAATCTTTACCAGGACTGAGTTCTACCTCATGACTGCAATGATACAGCATTTGTTGGACTTTCAATGAAACTAAATTTAATTCAGGAAAAACGTAAGTGAGTCATGATTCCACCTGTTTTCAGCTGCTGCTGATGCAGTTTTGCCTCCCAAGCTTTTAAGGGTTGCAATGGTGAAGCAAATGTGCTTCTGTGTATTTATTGATGTCATGCATAACTTCATCCAGGAGAACTCTGGATGGGTTTGGTTTGTCACAGCAGTGCCAAGTGGAAAGCACAAAATTCTTCTTAGTCTTTGTAAGAATGCAAATGTGAAGTTATCCATCATTGTGGTTTTTCTAGAGACCTCAACAAATGCTCCATCCCTTGTGCCATTCTCCTGTCAGATTGAGGAGGAACTCCTGGGGGTCTTCTAGGTTAGATTCACAGTCAAAAAGATTGAGGTGAAAGAAAACTCTGAGATGGAGATATTCACAGCAAATATTCCTGAGAGATGGGGAATGTGCCCATCAGTCACCCAGAGACAGGTCTGAATTTACTCCTGGTGGAATCTGGAGATGACCCAAGGATTTGTGCTCCATCAAATAGAAAAGGGATGCACCGGTCACATGAAGAGCTTTGTTTTACTTGATAATTTTGGATCTCTCAAACAAATCATGTGCCAGCACAGCTGAATAAAGTATCAGGGACCATGGAGCAGTGAATGCCAGTCATGCAGGATGAGTGCTGGAAATTTAAGGAACTACAAGGATCTAAGAGTTCTGCAGTCAAGAAAAATCAAGCTTTCTGTGCAATGGTGTGACTGTGATTCCTGATGTACAAAGCAGAGATTAATTAATTAAAAATGAAAATTAACAGTAGCTTTCCTGTGACATCTGTGAGCCGAATATTGGAATACTGTGTACTCAGTGAGAATGCTCAGTGATTTTAGAAGGATATTAAAAAGATGAAAAAAATGAGCAGATAGCAGGCACAAATAAAGGCTTTTGAAGACATAAGAAATGCCAGAGAATGATAAATATTTGGATTTTCACAAGGAGATTGAGAACTGACTTCATTAGAGCACATAAATGCTCTCTCTGAAGAAAATGCCAAGTGCTATAGAACCTTTAATCATGCATAATTGTTGAAATTTAGAAATGGGTTGATATAAATTCAAAACAAAGCACAAATCCTTAACATGGAAAATAATTACAGTGAACTACAAAAACTGTGACAGTTCCTCAGTCTCCTGAAGTCCTCAGAGTCTTTCAAGAGTACAAATAAAGAGTGATTTCTGCCTGTCAGAATATAATTTGATGACATTGGGTGGTCTGTGATACATCAGAATCTGACTGGGCCATCTAAAAACTTGTAACTTTTAAAATTATGAAATCTTTAAAATTATGAAAGGAGTTCATAAAGAGTAGGCTCTTCAAGAATACCAAGAAGCAGAGGAATCAGGGATGTGAACAAGTAATTTCATTTCTCTTTTGCTTAGAAAGGTGGAGGATGAACCACAGTGGTCAGGACGAACCACAGAGAAGATTGGCAGCACAGCCAAAATTCGAGGCGGGCTGAAACAAGAATGTGAATCCCTGAGAATACAAAAGCAGCTTGGAATTCGATTCCAAAGCCAAATTGTGCTGCTTTGTGGGTGCTAGAAAGTGTTGAAAGCTCAAAACATTCTATGGCCAAGGCTATTGACCCTTTGTTTTCTTTTATCATATCGCTTCTAGCAATCTTAATTTGTCTTTCTTTCAGAAGTAAAGATAGGCTCCAAAGAGAATCCAGAGTAGATGGTCCTTTGGGACTTAGATGAAATTTATTTATCTTTGTGCCATGCATCTGTAACAATACCAGAGGGAAGGATAAAACTTCCATGTCCAAACACACTGATCTGTTAGTGCATATATATAAAAAAGAAATACTCTCCCAAAATACGAAGTTCAAAAAGAAAGCGAATTAAAGATATTAAGCATGGAAATTATATTAAATAGGACATTGAAAATTATATTAGGAAACTGAAATCTGAAGCTTTCCTGGGAGAGCTTGTTTATCAAATTTCCAACCCAGTTTATGGTGAGACAGTTACGGGCAGGTTCAAGGAAGCTCCAGTGTTTTTGCATTGTTTGCATCACTAGACCTTCAAACCTTCTCAGATTCACTGATATCATTAATCACACTTAGTGATAAGCAAACATGAAAAGATACAGCCCTCTCCTTCTGAGTGTATTCAGATATGGATTCAGATTAATGTTTGGTTAATTTATCCATATTTCTATAGTTTATGGGTACTTATATATGAATTGTAAAAGCACAGTGAGATGTTAATCAGTCTATCCAAAGCAAAGACACCTGTTAGGCAAATATTTGGCAAGAGCTACAAAATATTTTATGCTTGCAATTAACTTTGGGGTCATTTTCCATAAGAGCAGGGCTCTGGTTTGTCAAAGGATCCACTTTTATTAAACTTTTTTTGTTACATTTCCAGAATCTAAAGCTAGAATGCACTGCTCACAGAATTTATTCAGTGATGCCTATATTAATTCCCTAAAATCTCCTGGTTAAACCTGCTAATATCACTCAAAAAACCTTCTAATCTTGGAGACTTTAGCTCCATGGAACTGATCATGTTCTTGGATAAACTTTCAAAATGCTAAATTAACCTTCTTCTTAAACTGTGTGACTCATTTCTTATGTAAATTTGTCTGTCTGTGGACCCCAGAGATAATATTTTGTTTGTTCAGTGATTTCTTTTGTCAGTATAGACATTTCCCCTTCATCCATATGGTGCCCATCCATAAAACGTGACCAGACTGAGATCTCTTGGCTTCCCTGGAGGATATTTATGAGTAGATGAGAATCTTCCATATGACAGAGAATTTGTAAGGCTTGAGTCTTGTCATCAGGGAAACTTGTTTGGTTTTTTATATAGTTGCTCCTGC
The DNA here is from genome assembly GCA_013398615.1 of Brachypodius melanocephalos. Taxonomy (NCBI): domain Eukaryota; kingdom Metazoa; phylum Chordata; class Aves; order Passeriformes; family Pycnonotidae; genus Brachypodius; species Brachypodius melanocephalos. Next base: position 2,116,415 of record VZSR01003371.1, read on the forward strand.
AGTAATATAGTTCACTATGGCAGCCAAGGTAATGATGATTTCTGATGATGCTTGGATTTTGCATTAAAAATTCCCTGTTTCCTTACCTTTCCTGTACAGCTGATGACATTTCTTATAGGTCATAAAGTGAACAAAGAGAAAAAAGCTCAATATTCAGGCTTTAGCCTTTCTTGTATCTTGCCAGAACATTTGAAAGTAAAGCTGTCTGAAGAAGATACTGCTTTAAATATGATACCATATTCCAAAGCCACCTAAATTTCTAATTAATCCTGGTTTTTTTAATATATATATATAAGATTTTTAAAAATAATTTTATTAGATTCATCTCAGCCTATCAGCAGAGAGATCAGTCTATGAATGTTGTCAATAAACCTTAGTAATGTATGAAATAGGCTTTGGATATAAGAAACTGAGGCTTTACTTCTTTAATATTCTTAGTACTTTTTTGGCAAACACATTTTTTTAATTTTTAGGCAAACTGTTCAAAGTTAGTGGCACTCTGTGATTTATGTGCTTTACACGTTCACAGGATTATGGATAAATATAGTTTTGAACTTTTGTTTGTGTTTGTAAAGACAGGTACAGCTGGAGTACACAATGTGAGGAATTTTGGTGATTGTTTCACTTCATGGCTTTAATTATAGGAAGTCAACAAACACAATAAACAATCAAAAAAAAATCAAGGAAGTATCAAACATTGCAGACCAGAAGAAAGCTTTATGATTAGGTTTGTGGATTTCCCAAGTTAAAGAAACCAAAAGGAGCATAAATCAAAAGGAAAAACCTTGAGTTTGTTTTATTTGTGATCCTGGAAATTATTTTTTTTCAAGATGTCCTTGTTCTTTTAGCTGCAACAAATGACTCCACTTGCAAAATTAATAGCTACTATCCCAAATTATCAAAAATTATCTGCATGATGATGGAAGTTTTACAAGAACAGGAAGAATCAAAAATTTCTGCTGTGCAAACCTTTTTGTATCAATTCATTTATTTTGATTATTTTTACTCAAAAAATAGTTAATAATTCATCCAGTACCTATTTACAAGCAGAAATAATATTCCAGTAATTCCTAACTGCAAGATATATTTAATTCTGGGACTAAAAATCAAGTTTGTGAATGATTTTATGTAAGTATAGAATGAATTTTCATTGTTAAACTGATTCCTTTTCTACCAGAACAGAAAGAAGGAATAAAACAGAACAAATAAAAATGAAGAATAGCTTATACTTCCCTTAATGGCTTTTTACAAATTGCAGGGTTATGCCATTTTTCATGGAAAGAATATTTTTCCTTTTTGTAATTCAGGATTTTAGTTTTAAATATGTTTCTCCAGCTTGTCATTTTTATGCTTTTGCCAATAGAATAATCAACTGTGCAGAGCTGTTGACCCAGCAGGTCAAGGAAAAGTAACTGGGGGGTTTTTTAGACCTCATGTAAAACATTGTTGGTCTTCCCAGTGGGAAGGGATTTGAAAGGACCAGTTGAACCTGGAAAACGATCACAGGACTGGTGAGCAACAGCAGCACTCAGTTTTGCAAATTTAATGAAATATTTACCCACAGTTTCAGACTGTAAAATATAGATATCCTCATGTGGTTATTACCACTGCTTCACCATGCTCCTGGTTTCCATATGTAGATAGTTGTTTTAGTATATCAGGCGTTCTTACATTTTTATGTCAAATGTTAAAACTTGTGGTGTTATCATCGGGAGATTCTGTTGAAATGTCCAACACTAGTCTGGCAAACAAACTTAAGAGGCAAAGTTAGAATTGTGGTTTTCAAATATCACCCACATTTATTTCTATCACCCTGAGATAGTCCCAAAGTTCCTTCTAAATAAAGCAATATATTATTGCTTATTATTGCTTATTATATTATTGTTATTATTATTGGTTTTGTTGTTGCTATTCTCTTTGTTTCTATTTCTTTGCACCTCAACAAAGGTTTAGCATCACCTCAGAGACACCAGCATGTGGAGTAGGATGTAAATAACTACTAGCACAACTTGAAGGTGATTTTTATATGGAATTAATTGAACAGAAATTGAATATTTCTGATCAATGCCTGATAGATCCCCAAGAGCCAGGCTGAATGCAGGCAGAAAACCTCCCCTGAGCAGCTCAAATGCCCTGTGATGAGGTAAAACTTGCACTTTTCCAGACTCAGCATCCTTTTCACAGACAAATCCTTCAGAACTGCCAGTCTGGAGGCTCCAACCAGAATTTACCTCACTGTGAGGAAACACAGATTACTCATTTTTAGTTCATTATCCCTCATTTCACCTATAAGCCTTTGACTGCTTCACTGTGGTTAGATTACTTCTTTTCTTCTTTCTAATATCTCACTTCCCCAGCCATTCACCCACTGCCAGTTTCATTTCTCTGTAATGCCATAGATGAGCTGTTTTCATCTCCAGTGTCCTTAAGAACATTAGTTTGCAAAAGGCTCCTTGCAAGACGGAATTATACAGACAAAAAAGAAGTCAGAAGCACTTACAGGGAAAAGAGATTACACTAGATGTCTTCATCCTGACACTTAAATAGAGCGTGACACTCTTAAAATATTTAGTAGAACATGGGACATCAAGAAAATAGTAAAATATTTGTGTTCCATTAACCAAAAAAAAAAAAAAAAAAAAAAGAAAGAGAGCTGTGTAGATGCATAAAGAGAGATTCAAAGCCAGGAATGACAGGGTGGGTTAGGAAAAGAAAAAAAAAAATCTGGTAAGGCAGTAATACTATCATGTGGAGAAAACAGTGTTGTACTTTATAACAGATGAAAGCTTCTCTCTATGGCATGAAAGAGATAAAAAAGAAAAGCAATAAATTCTGCATAATCCAAACTCATTGTTCAAGCCATGCACTGCTCATTCCCTGGCACCAGCCAAAGGATAAACATCAGTGCTCAGTATGTAAAGGCTGCTTTCATAAATATTTAAAAAGTACTACACTGAGTCAGTGCAGTAAATAATATCATATATTAAAATAGATGGAATATGTGAATTAAGGTCACTTGCTGGCACAAAGAATAGAGGCATCAATCTAAGCCTGCTCAACCCTGGGATCAGCAGATTCAGTTTTTTTCTCACTCAAAGGAACATTAACTGAAATGTGTAAAGAGAAAGCAGTTCAAGCCTGTGACCCTCCCAAGTGCTGCTTCTGGTTCAAGAACAGCTTAGGGGGGTAAGGAAGAAAAAAAGTGAAATAAAAAATCCTCCCCTGAATAAGCAGCTCCACATTTGGTTCTCATCTGTTTCCTGTTGTGTTTAGAGAATATTAAAACCCTCTTTTTTTCTCAGTGACACTAGAATTTCTTGATTTTAAGATGAGTTCTGATCTTATTTCTATATAAGCAAATCAAGGATAATGTATTGTTTGTCGTTTTTGCACTCAACCTGAGTGCAGCCAAATGTAAATATGCACAGACTGGTACACGGGCAAATCGACTACAGGAAGGGTTAAATTGTCCTTTTATTTTTGTGGGATTTCTTAAGTGTTGACCATCATCTCAGTGTGAAATTAGAGAGAATGTAAGAAAGAATAAACACTAAGATAAATATTTTATTCGTTACGCGTGAATTTTCTCCCATGTGTAACTTCAAAGGCTGCAAATGAAATTGTTGCATGCTGAAATTAATCAGATGCTCAACAGGAAGAGAGGCAGAGGGTCTTCAGTGGGAGAGAACTTCACCAGCAAATCATTCTTTGAGGAAAAAAACCCAACTTTTTGAAGTGATTCCTCTAGAATGATATCCACATTCCTTAATTTTAACTGCTGCAGATGCTGTTTACCATATCTCTACCTCCCAAGACCTTCTTACAAAATAGTTACTCTGTCTTGGAAACAAAAATTACATCCTCTAAGGTTTGTGCATCATCATCCCCAGCAGTAAATGTCAGTTGCTGTTTTCGGTGTCGTGGAACAGTAACCCCACAAAAATCCCTGGATCCTTTACCACAGTTCCTTCACTGATGATGAAATATCTTCAACAGAGTTAATTCTTCTGTTGCTGTAGGTAAGGAGTGAAGGAAAAAAACCCAAACCAAAAACATGGACTGTTGTTCTCATGATAATGATGAGGAAAATGTACAAGGAAAACAAAAATTGGATTAGTAAGAGGATATTGAATTTATGAACAGATATCTAACAGAGATTGCACATCTGCCTATTTATTTTCCTCCTTACCAGGGGCGATTCCTGTATCAAACTCACAACAATTTGTAAATGTGTGAATGCATTTCTTTATGAAAATTACTGATTCAAGAATGTCAGGGGATGAAATATTCACTGTCCACCCAAATATAATGTTCCAATTTTAATTTCATTCATCCTTAAAATGTTTCCCTCATTTCAGCTCTGAATATATCTCCCTCCAGCTTCCAAGCCAGAGTGTCTCATTATACTTCTGTCTGATAGATCAAAGGGGTCTCTTCCCTCAGAAATCTTTTTATGTTAATACTGATCATCCATAATTCTATAAGTTGAATTTGGGTGTTATTGAAGCTGATTTGAGTTTTCATAACTTTTTTTTTTTGATTCTTGCACTTAATGAATACAGGAATGTTAAGTTGCAATGCCTGACATGTTTCATATTGCTTTATTTTAGTCTTTGCACCTGTTTGACAACCTGAATGACTATTGATAGTTTGGGGAGGGATCTCTAAATGTTCTTGTCAGTAAATTTGTTTTTCTAAAATGTTTCCCAAAACCTGCAAGACCCTGGAAAATCTCTTTTTATTGCCATAGCAAATGACCTTGTCATGGCATCATGTTCAAAATCCTCCTTTTTCTGCCTGAAGTGATATATACTTTTAGAAAGTGATACATTTTAGGAAAAAAAAAAAAAAAAGGTCAGTCCTGGAGACCAAGTATGTAACAGGACATGGAAAGCAGTTTAAAGTTAAATCACATTATGAAATTCAGCTAGTCAGTATAATTTTAATTTTGAAGAAACTGCTTTAAGGCAACCTCAGGCTGACCCATTTTCTCGCTGTCACTCCCTCAATAAAAATTGATAACGCATCCTTGCCCTTGCAGAATTTCCATATTGACAGAGGAAATTTAACTCCCTGCATGATGAATGGCACAGGCAGAGCTCTGTCAAACATGCAGCGTGCACAGGGAGACTGGATGGCTCTGACAGCCCAGGAGTGATGGTCCTTGGGAGGGGTGGAAAGCAGACCGTGACCAAACTGCAGCTGCTGATGCCTCCTGCCACATCAATAAAATGGCACCGCACAACAAATGGGACTCTTGACCTCATCACTTACACTGGAGCAGATCATTTGTATAAACAAGTTATTTGGGTGCTTTAATGTACTTTGTGGTTGATTAATAGGGCTTCCCTTCGCCTTTTGCACGACAGAGTGTTTGAGGAGGGAGAGAAGCGAGGCACAGGTCTGGGGATGAAGCAATACGCTGGAAATTTCAATTCTGGGCAGAGCTTTTCTGCAGATCTTTAGTTCTAAATTGGGCAAAGGACATATTTGCTAAGGCTTCACCTCAAGAAAGTGTCATGCATGAATATGCTTGTAGGTGCTATAGAAATACTCCAGAAATGCCAATTTCATGGCAGACTTTTTGTGATAGTGTGAGACTTGTGCCAAGCAGCAGAGCAACCTAATTTTTAAACCAGCTCAGCTGGTGTTTGCTCTTCTCACTACAGATATCTGTTCTCCTGGCAAACCATTAAATAGCTTTCATCGTGCTTTAGGTAATTTTTCTCTTTTCTTCATCTTATTTTGGAATTTGAAAACATGAAAGAAAACGGAGCAGCTCCTGTTACAGCCAGAGCTGATCTGGAATGTTGTGCTGTGTGCATTCATAGGCAAATGAGGACTTGCAATAAAGGCAATGTTTTATTGAAGCAATGATTTAAACTAACGTTTACCGAAATAGCAAAGTGCTCTGTGCCCATCTGTTTGACTTGTAAGGAATGAATTTTCGAAGGTCATCCTAGGTATCCCAGGATTTCAAGTTGTCATGGGTTTCTGAAGTATGAGGGAGGGAAATGATTCAAAGGCAGCGCTGTCTGGTTTCTGCATTATTCCCATTACGCAGGGAAGTCTTTCACTCCAAAGGACTGCCTAAGCCAGTTACAGAGCCACCATGCACCAGGCAGCCTCTGCCTGCTCCTTTTCCTGAAAATAACAAATGCTTGCATTTACTTTAATTTTCTAAGGGAACTTTTAGGTTTGTTTTTCCTTGGGTTTGCTTTCCCTTTGGTTTGGATTTGGTTTATAGAAATTTTGAAACTGTTTCAATTGAGATCAAGCCTATTTAAATAATTTCTGATTTTGTCTACTGAAAAAAAATACAGCATTAATGAGATAGACAAGATTCTTTATTTACTTTGCAGTCTTTATTTCTGTCCTTTTCTTTAGAGTGAGATTTTGGGAAGTCTGGCTAATTCTTTTGCTTTTGTCTTTCTTATGGTTTCTCAGCACTGTCCAAAGTCAAAAAAGAACATAGTTGAACAAAACAATAAAATCTGTTCTTAAATTCCAGTTCCATCTAGAGAGAGAAAGAGCTTTGACCACTGTCAGGAATACCTGTTCTTGTCCATTATAAATTATAAATCTTGTCCAATGTAATTATAAAATAATTTTAAAAATCAGATTGCTTACCTATACTATCCAAGGCATTTTGAGAGGTTCTTTGGATCCACATTTCTTAAAAGAGCTGCAAGAACAAGTAGACTAAAGTATGCACTTGTGTGAAACATTATTTTACATATTTTCATATTTTGCTCAATTTTTTATGCATTTGCCCTTACATTAAAACAAGATTGAAAAAAATTGTATTTTTGCCTACTTCACAATAGTTGGATTATATGTGAAGAAATAGTGGTCTGCAATTTAAGCTACTCCAACTTATTCAGCCCTTCATAGTCTCCTTAATAGTTTACCTTTCCTTCCACAGCCCATGCAATGTACTATTTATCCTTCAACAAAATTCCACTCCCCCAGTGTGTAATTTTCAGGGAAATACCTCCTCGCTTGATGGAAGCCTTATGATTAACCAACGAACCACATTAACTGCAACGTGTTCAGCTTTTCACAGAAATGCAGGAGAAGAAAAAAACTCAGATGCAGCTCTTGGTTGAAGGAAGCGAAAAACAGCTTCTGGGAAAGGCTGTCCATTCAATGCTCTGGTAAAGCCTGTCCATGTCCCCTCTCTGGAACAAAGGAAAACTCACCTTGTTCCCACGTCCATAAGATATCTTGTATCTGCAGATAATGGGCTCACAAGGATCTTACTAATTCTGGTCGTTGGCAGGTCTCTGAAAATAAGCAGTTGTCTTGGTTTAGAAAGACAGGTGTCTGCCAGGGAATGCCAGAGCTTCCCTTGGAATGGAGAATGTAAACCCCCTCCCTCCAAATTATTAAAATTTTGCAATTAAGGAGCTTTCAGGCAAAGATATGGGAATAGGAATAACAGTTCTTTGCTAGGAATATTAAAAGATAGAAATGTAGTAGTACAAAAAAACAACCAACCATCCAAACAAAAATCCTAGAAACACTGATAGAGTCAGAACACAACCTGACACACTGGTCAGGGTGTTGGGAACAGTCCATTTAAGTCCTCCTGGAGTGACAGATGTGGTTCTGTTGGAGCAGAGATGATCCTGTAGGAGGTAGCAGTTTTCTCTGAAGGTCCAGTGGTGATGAGATGGGTCTGGTCTTCCTCTGTCAATCCAGTGCAAACAGGCTGTCCTGCTGTTCTGAATCTCAGGTTCTATCCAGGTAGGAATGCTGCGCTCCTCCCCCTGGGTGGAGCATCTCCCAGTGGGATGATGTCATTGTATCAGCCATGCAGTGAGCCTCGATGGCCCATGAACAACAGATATCCCCTGGAGGGAGGATGGGTCCTGGAAGAGCTCAAAACTGCTCCACCTGGTTTTAACAGCTGGCCCATTAACAAAAGGCACTCATCTCCTGGAGTTATAAAGAAATAAAGAGTTATACAAGAGATAAAGAAAACACCTCTCCAATCAATTTCAACAGATGGAAAATAGAATACACATTTTTGGTTACATCTTGCAACCCAAGAGAGCAGTATTGCCTTTCAGTCTTTTGCTGCATCTCTGGATGCCGGGGAACCAGAGGAAGAGGAACCAAGCAGAGTTGGGCTGCTCAGTGCTGCCTTTGCTGCCATCCATCCTTCTGTCCTGGGGGGAGGCCAGTGGGTGTGAGCACTGGGCAGGACTGACCCACAGTTCTTCTGCTTCCCTGCTCCTGGTTCCCTGGGTGGTGTTTGCACAGCCTGTGCCTGTCTCAGGACTGAAGAACACTGACCTTTAATGTTCACATAAATACTCAGCTGTGTGCTAAACTCTTTGAGTGTTGTACATTGATCTTCACATCATCCCGAGTGTTTTATCAGGCAGTAACATGACCTGCTCGGTGAAGCTCTTTGTCTTCTCAGGTCCTCACCTCTCCTCACTGCATGGTGGCTAAATTGTGACAGAAACTAAACATCCTGGTTGCTGTTTGTGTGATCAATATTCATCTGCACAGCCAATATTCCTGGTGCTGCTGGCGCCAGGGGTCAGGGCCTGGTGCAGCTTTCAGCACAGGAGGGGCATTTCTTTCCTGGAATTGTCATTACTCTTCTCTGTGATCTTCTCATCAAGAAACTGCTGTGTTTCATATGTTCCCAGTGATGTAAGCAGAATGAGGCTCAGACCAACATCTAGATAAGAACACAGCTTGATTTTGCAGTTAATAACATGGCTGGGACTGAAAACAGAAGCTTGTACTCTCTTTTAACCTCTTCCCAGCTCTGCTTTCAGGTGGATCTTCCTGTTACACCGTGAGAGGATCTGTTAATTCAGTTGCTGCAGAGATCAGGAGATATCTGTCAGAACAGATGCTTCCCTGCAGTACCATCCATTTTAACTAAGGATGTATGAATTAATATTTCTGATTCAGTTATTCAATCTCTGCTGAAAAGTGCTGTCTCCTATTCTAACACCTACCTTGAAAAAGGAGTACCTGGCTAAGCAGGAATGTAGTAAACACAGTCCTGCTGTCTGGATGTAGTTTAAAGAGATTTACTGTGACTGCAGGTGAAGGAGAGAGAACTTTCAATATTACACTAAAAGTATTTGCATCTAAAGTATGTTCTTCTCATCCTGCTCACAGCCAGGAGAACAATTAGTTTATAATAAAGTCATAAAGATTTGCTGGCAGTATATTAGGTGCTTTGGGACAGGAAAGTTGCTCCAGCTGCACTGGAGCCACTTTCACAGAAGCTTGTGTAGGTTTTTGCTGTTGGAAAAGGAAGAAGAAAAAATTCCAGAAATCTTTCAAAGTCTTGAAAGGGAATTGTCACTACATTGGCATTGTGCTGTTTAAAGAAACTTCTTGGTGAAATCATTCCTGAAGATGGAGTGAAATGTCCTTTATTTCCTGTGATTCCCAGGCCCTGGGGAATCTGCAGCTGCCCCTGTGCTGTGCAGGAATGATTGATCCAAGTACCAGCACGAGATGTCATGGCCATGGCACCTCAACCCTGCAAATCAAGTGATAAATCTTGCTTCTCCAGCATGACCCTGCATTTGTGACAATTTCCTCTTGCTGGACCTCCATTTTTCCCAGAGATGAGTCACATTGTGTTTTTGTAAGGTCATGACCACCAGCCTCTATAATAGTTTTTTCTCTCTGGCCTATTCCTGCAGTTTCCCCACTCAATTTCATTTACCTGGTAATGAGCGGAAGAGCCAGGACAGGTTTTAGTGTTCACCAGCAAGTTTCAGAGTAAAGCTGACATTTTTATTTCTAACTCAGCAACATCTTGCATTATAGAGCTCACGTGATTTGAGTTACATGGGGGAGTTTACTTTGCCAAATCAGATTCCTTGCAATGTTGAAGATGAGGAGATAGAAAGGTAAATAAAGCAAAACAAAAACAACCTAAGGCAAAACAAAAACAAACTGAAGAAAAGAGTTGGAACAAAACTGAAAGCATAATTCCATCAACATTTGCAACTCTACTCACTTTTGCAGGAACTGTGAGCAAACAAAATTCTAATTTGAAAATAAAGGGCGGAGAATCCAAGCATTAGGGATGAATGCACAAATTGGCATTTCAACCTGTATTCACATAGAAATTGTAGACCCTCTGAGATCTCAGAGCCCTGTGGGAACCATCAGGAACAGAGCAGGAGAGATTTGGAATAATGATGGAAAATATTAAACTCAGAGGGAGAAATAAATTGAAAGTTGTCATAACATCATAAAAACCAAGGGAGCAGACAGGTGAGAATCATATACAATGTTTTTTCATGTTGACTGAGGCACATCTTATGGCATCAGTTTTAACACCTACATACCAAAAATGCAAATAGAAATGTTCCTCAAATATGCAGGGGAAAAAAGAAAGAAAAGGAAATTTCCCTGTTCCCTGGTCTGTCTGATATTACCTTTTAGATATTTACAGGACTTATTCAAAGCCCAGTGTTGCTTACAGAACATGTATTTACAGAACCTATCCTGAGGACAATTCAAGAAGCAATTATCACTTCTCTGTCTTCTTGAAAGGCAGGACGAGAGCAGTTGGTTTAATTTATAGTGAGGAAATTTTGGGTTAAATATTAGGAGCAAAAAGACTGTCAGGGCTAAGATACAGTGGGATATATTGACCAGGCAAGCTGTGGAGTTCCAACATGGGAGATCATCATGTTATGATGATCAAATGAACAAATTATACAAAAACCTCTTATGGATGATGGGAATAACTGAACCTACTTTAAAGAATACAAGAACCTGCGCTTTTTTGGCCCTTATAACTGTATAGTTCCATATTTCTGGCTGATCTGGGATAAAATAGGAAACCATCTGAGAATTTAAACAAACAAAACAAAACAAAACAAAAAAAAGGCAAAAAGAAGGCCAGCAAGCACAATGTAATTTATTCTCAAGTACTTTGCTTTCCTTCACGGCATCTTCTTTAGCAGTCTATCTCCATGAACTGCCTCTCTCTGCCTCATTTCCTCCTGAGGAGGAAAACATTAAAAGAGAGAGGTGTTGTTCTGAGTGTTTCTACAAAAAAGAGCACACAATCCATACAATTATGAGGCTTCTGGCACCTTCTTATTGTCTTGGGTTTTTTGCCATTTCTCTTTTGCTCAGTGTAGATAATATGGCACTTTTTTTTAATGTTTTTTTGGTTCCCGTTCAAAGTTCAAAAGATACAGCCCCTGGATGTGGTGTTCATTTACCAATAATTTCCCTTTAGTGCTGTAATTTTTTTTTTTTTTTTTTTTTTTTTTTTTTTTTTTTGCCTGCATGACAGCAGATTCCTCTTTCTAAAGGATCTTTTTGAATCTTGGTCACTCTACTAATTCACATTAGCAAATCTTAGGTGCTCTGCATTGCAGCATTCCCTCGTAACCTCTCTCTCTTGATTAGATGCATAGGGAATGTGGATCTAAACTATTCCTTTGCAATACATTTAAATTAATTATCTGTAGCATATGATGGGATCAGCAGTCTCGGTGTGTTTGTATTAAAGAATTAGTACCTGGCATAGTTTTGGTGGGGGTTTTAAAGGGTTTTAGTTGTTAATTTAAGCTACCACTGTGAAAGTACTTTAAAAAATAGGTATTGGACATACAGTTCTGCATTTGCCAGCTCAATATATTTATGCTCCCCAAAACACTCCTGCTTTAGTGTTATTTTCTCCCATGAGACTATGTGAATGAGTAAAAATTTCTCATAAAATCATAGAATCTTTAAGGAAAAGATCTCTCAGATCTTTGAGTCCAACTATCAATCTAACATTGCCAGGTCCACCCCTAAACCTTGTCCCCAAGCACCAATCTCCCATTTCTCGAACATTCCAGGGCCATTCTCTCCCAATGCTTCCCCAATCCTTGCTCACATGAGCAAGTTTTTTGTTCCAGGTGGTGTCCAGCGATTCCTGCAGCCTTCACAGCTTTCAAATTGTTCCCTTGGCAGTGTTGCTGCACTCCACAATTTGCATTGTGCATTTTCCAAGGGAAAAGGAGTGGGGCTGTGATTTGGCAGTTCCCAGTTCTCTAAACATCTCTGCCCCAGTCTTCTCTGATTTCAGGAAAGATTTGCTCCTGGGTTTCTGCCTTTATACAACAATTACAGTAGAACTGATATAGAAGAGTTCTAGGGTAAAAAATACACCTATAAAATATTTCTCAATCTTAGGGTTGGCAAAGACAAGATCAAGCCTAAGCAAATAATTATAGATAAACTAGAAGGGAAAGATTAATTTCATGTAAGTCGATTTTTAATAAAAATTCACGCTGTGCTTTGCACAGGGTGTATGAGAGAAGGAATGCAAAAGAGTTTCCATCCAGAAATGTGAAAAAAAAAAAGAAAAAAAAAAACCAACCAACCAACCAACCAAAAAAAAAACCAAAAAACAAAAAAACAAAAAAAACCCCAAAAATCAGCCCTTTTTTTTTCTCCCCCAAAATATCAAGGCTTCTGTCTGGATTGATCCAGATTTATTGCTATGGTGTGAAGCAGTGCCCAATCTTTAGAACACACTAAGTGTTCACAGACTGACTGAGTGCATGGTACATCATGCCAACACCTGCCCTCCTTTACTGCAGTGTTCTGAGGCCAGCACACAGCTCTATTTCAGAGGAGTGAAAAAGGGCTTGGAACTCCATCACTCTCCAGGTGATGCGGGAGCACTGGGGCAATATTGACTCAGTGCTCAGTGGTGTTCATCCCTCAATCACCACCTGTGTGACTGAGAAGGGGACAATGCTCTGCAGAGAGCTGCCATGCTTGGCTGCACATCATTAAATGTATGGATTCAGTACATACAGGCTGAAGATTTTACCGCTAATTCAGAAAGACAACGGTTGCGATGCATTTCTACACCCAAGCAAATTATTCTATATAAGGAAAAATGTTTCAGCTTACCTTGAAAGTTAAACTAGAACTTTCCATAGCCTTCTCATTGTAATTAGCTCAGTGCCAGCACAGGAGCACTGATTGGGCTTTGGAAGTGTACCTCAAAGCCTGTTGCCAATTTCATTGGGCAGGGTGCCAAATAGCCACCTAGACAATCAGAAACTAAAGGGACTGCACAGAAGGGCTCAATTGCTTTTTTGGACTGCCTTAGCCACTGTAAGAGTGTTCTCTGCACTGTGTTCAACTTAGATTTCTTTGTTCTATGATGTTCATTATTTTTGCCATTATTAAACCATTTTGTTTTACAATGGGGTTTGTCCAGAGAAGTTGTCTCACTATTATGAAGCCACTCTGAGAAGCGCTGGACACCCTCAAGAGATTTGATAAATCTTCACGTAGTTTACTCCATTCTGGCCATGTGCAAGATTTTATCAGACAACAGCCCACAGAAGGAGTTCAGGCTTGAAGCTGGGACACTGTGTGATGAATTTGTGGAATCACACACTGGTGAAGAGAAACTGCTTTTGTTTTCATGGTGTTTTGTTTGGATGTATTCTCTTTTTACCTGCTGTGTAGACCAGCAGATCTTTTCTGATTGCATTCTTTCTGTGCAGCCATTCCTCCTTGCAAACACTCTCTGACTACTTGCAGTTCTTTTGTGAACACTTTACAAGGGAAAATATGTCAAATGACAATGACCCAGCAGCTAAAGCTGTGTAAAAGTCAGCAGGTTCTGTTAGCTGTGATGTGTGCATGTGTTGTTGCATTTTAGGTTTGGTTTGCATGGATTCATGCCAGCTAAGCTACAAGTTCAGATGAGACATCAAAACCCACTCCAAATCTCCCCTTTTATTCTGGCTTTCACAGTGAAACCACCATAAACACTTGGCTCCTCTATTTGAAAATAAAGTCATGACTCACCACTACTTTCTTCCAGCTTTATGCCATTTTTAACTCCACTGATTTCAGCGCCGACCTGATTTCTGAGAAGTAAATTGACATAAACTTAAAATGATACAACATAAAATCAGGTCCCTTAGGTTTAAAAGATATATTGCAATGATGTCTGTACATTGACCTCTGTGAAATGAATATGGAGATTTTGGTTGAGTTTCTATTTGCAGCACAGAGTCAGCACTGAGGCCACCATCACTAATGCATCTCCTCTCTGCAGTGCAGGGGCTCAGCAGAAATAAACTCCTTTATTCCATTAGGACAAGTTAAAGGGACACTGTCATCTGTCTTAGGAGAAGAGGGCACCTCTGGGGTCATCAAACACTGCATTCTGCATCCATATCACACACACCAAAAAATCTCTTTTATGCATTGGAAACCTTTCTCTTAAAGAAGGGTTTTTTTTGGTTCCTTTTTGCTTGGCAATAATCCTGTCCAGCTATCACATGGGTAAGGAAAAAGCTTTAGCAAGGACCTTAGGGAATGGCATTAGTTTGTTTTTTCTCACCTTTCACTTCTTTGACATGAGCAATAAAACATTCAGACTTTGAACAAAAAATATTTCACAACTTGCAGGATAAAACTTCCACGAGGACTGCCCATGCATTGGGAGCTGCATGAACATCACACAATCCCAGAATGGTTTGGGTTGGAAGGGACTTTAAAGATCATCCCATTCCAACCCCTGCCATGGGCAGGGACACCTTCCACTGTCCTGGGTTGCTCCAAGCCCTGTCCAACCTGGCTTTGGACACTTCCAGAGATCCAGGGGCAGCCACAGCTTCTCTGGGCAAACAAGGACTGAGATGATTTTGCCTCTTCAAGAAGGAATTTTATCCCATTCTTACCTGTGAGACAATTATAGCCACTCTTTATCCCCTCTCAGCAGTTTTGTGACAGATCATCTTGTCTTTCCCTGCATTAATGACAGAGATGTGCAGTCAGACAACACCTAAACCTGTAAAGCCCCTAACTAGTCCCATGTCTGGATTGACTAAAAACCAAGTTATTTCCATCTTGTATGGATCAGCAGCAGTTTGAAAGAAGGAGTAAACAAATTGCAAATTCCTTCTCAGACAATGTTTCAGGCAGTTGTGATGCCTGTGCCAACACAAAGTGCTGCACCATAAAAAACTGAGGTGTAGTTTGTACTTTCTGTGAAAAACTTACCTGATGCCTTGGAAAGCTGGTGGAAATCAAACTGTTTTGTTTTACCTTCTTACGCAAAACCTGACCAAGATTTGTTTTAGCTGGGTTTCTCCCAAATCTCCCTAAAGATTATCTGCTTTGAAAAGTACTTTGAAGTTTGCTGATGAAAAGCACACCAGGTAGTAGCTGAATACTGTTATAAACACATCAGACAGGAGATCTGTAAAACTTTTATTTCCTGCCTTATTCTTATGGTGAAGAAAACCACATATTTCTGTTTTCATTTATCTTCTATTGCTTGAAAACGTCAAATCACTTTAATAGTGAAAATATGCAGTTTAATACTTTTCTTACCTATGTATTTATTGTGGCGGACCAGAGAGAACCTTGATTATTTTCAGTCTAGAGCCAACGAAAATTGTCACCTTTTTTCCTTGATTTACACCCAGAACTCTAATCATAAACCATCTTAAAAGGAAAATGTGTGAGGCTGTCTGCCAGAGCTTTCAGAAAGAGCCTGTCATAACTCAGCAGCCATTCCAAAAGCAATTTCCAAAAACTTAATTTTGTTGGCCTTAAAGATATTTGTGCTTTAAAACTTAACTATTAGTTCCACATCTGTGTTCTTGAGGGGGTGAAATGCAGAGTATATGTTTTCTGTAACAGACTTACTCTTCTCTGGGAAGAAAAAGAAAAATTTTTTTTTTAATATTTCTTTCACATGGAAATTCCAATTAAAAATTGGAATACCTACACCAATTTAGTTGAGCAGAAAACTATGGGATGCTATGGCTGGAATTTTATGCTGTAAGGAGAATGAGTGTGAATGGGATAACCTACTGAAAATAAGATTATGGACGGGAAATGGTATTATCTATTTCTTACCCAAGATATTTTAACCAATATATAGTTTATATTTTTATATCTTTTTATATATGTATATAGTCACACACATGTATATGTATATATGCATAGATAAATAGAGAGATGGATATAAAATATTTTTGTGTGTATTCAGATAGATAGAGATGTATCTAAAAATTACTTGAAAGGTATGAAAAAGGTTAATTCTTCCACAGCAGCTTTGAAGAATCCACAATATGCCATCATAATATAGGCAAAGTACATTTGAGCTTTGCAAGTTTATTACATGGTAATTTGCTCTCTCTGGGAAGGGATTCACTCACTGGATGAGGAGCTGAATGTTCAGAAAACTTTTATTTGAAAACTCCTCTCTTCCCCAGCGTTCCAAATTTTATTCACAAGTATCTTGTCTCTTATCACTTCCATTATTTCCTATACGTTCCATGCCCTACTTTCAGCCCCAAATAGCTGCAGACAAACCCAGGACTTGTCTGAGCCATTTCTGCTCTGCAAGGGTGGTCAAACATTGGAACAGGCTGCCCAGGGAGTCACCACCCCTGAAGGGATATAAAAATCATATAAAAGTGGCACTTGGGGACATGGTTTAGTGATGGCCTTGGCAGTGCTGGGTTAAAGGTTGGACTTGATCTTAAAGGTCTTTTCCCACCTAAACTATTCTGTGATTCAATGAAGAAACTTCCCCTGTATTCTCAGTATTGACCTTAAGTTATCAGAGTTATTTTTTACAAAGTGGGAATTTTTGTGCTTGCACAAAGTGAAACTTCTATTGATATTAGTTTCTTGGATATTAACAAAAACTAGTGTGGAACTTATATATTTCTGCCTTTTCAGTAGCTTGTGAGTTGTTAGTAGAACAATGAATTGATGGAATGATCACAACTTTAATGCTACCAATTAAAACTGGGAGGAAATAAGCCAGTATTTTAGGAACTGGTTGCTAGAATTACACCATTTAATAATTCAAATGGGATTGAAGTCTTCCTTTCTCCTAAAGGGTGTGGTAGGAGTAATTAAATATTAAGCAAGTATGAGAAGGAAAGGAGCATGTGCAGCTACAAAACTTGAATTTATAAAGCAATTTTTTTTTTCATTAGAGGAATAAACAACAATTATAAGAATAAAAAGGGATAACACAAGTGGGATAGGACCTGTTCAAATTCCCAAAATGAACCAGATGTCCTAAGAGCTTGTTTGTGTAAATTCATAAGGCCTGGACAGTAAAGAGTGAGACTTAACTCTCCAGCTCACAGAATAATTTGTGCTGGAAAGGATTCTCCTTCTGCCTGTCTAAATATGCATTCCAAGATTTCTTATTTCACAAGAAATATTTTACTTTTTTATAGATGTCAAGCTTCTTTATGCATAGCATTACCCCAGCTTGGTTTAATGGCATCATTTTATTGTGGGTGATCCAGTCTCTATGTCCACGTCCAGATACTAAGTTAGGATTTTAAAATATCTATAAAGAATTTTTCCAGTTCTATTGGACATTTTTAATGCCCCCACACATGCTCACCTATCACACACACTTAGGATGGGTGCCTGTCCTTGAGCCTCCTGTCTCCAGTGATTTCCCACAGGGAGTTCTTGTACCTTACACTAAACTCTTGACATTTGGGAAACATGAAGCTGAGTGCCAGGGGCCTCAGTTTTGCAGAAATTGCCAGCCATTGGAACAGTGTTTTAATATAACCTCAACTGGAAATTCCAGAGAACATTAATTAAGCCATCCAGATCTTGATGAAGGGGCTGTTTACTGAGGTTTACCAAACCAGAATTCTGGTTATGCCACAGCTTTAACTTATAGGCAACCTTCCCAAACACTTTGCCGCTTATGGAACAGCCAGCTCTGACAAGAAACCTGAGTAATGGCGTGGCCAAAGCAAAGAATACCTCAGAGAGGGCACACCAGCTGGAAACACACATGGAAGGAGCACATCTGACTGCTCATTACTGTTCTGCCTGCTTTATCTCCATCGAGGTCAGGATGAAAGTCATGGGAAATGTAGAATCGAGTTCGGTCTTGGTTGTTTATTCAATCTTATCTATTTACAGTCTCACAAGGCCTGAGCTCCAACTTGCCAATTAAAGAAATGAGACAAAATGGAGAGGTTCTTACTCTTACCAAGGCTATTTAAGAGATAATTACCCAATACCAAGGTGACACCTATATTATTTATACTTTTGACCCAATAATGACCGCTCAAGGTCCGCAATGCGGACATCCTTCATCCAGTTAGAGAAAACCACCCAAAACCACGAAGAAGAAAGAGGAAAAAAGTGAAGAAGAAGAACCCAGGCAATTCCCTGAATCTTCCATCTTGGCCCACACACATTACTATGTACCAAAACTCCAAATCCAAGTTTTTCACCCTGTGAGATCACACAGCACCACTCAAACTGCACATCCACAACCCCAGTGCTATCACACAATCTCAGGAGCCTGTTCCAAAGTCTCAAGTCAAATGTGGTGCTTGTCTGCACCCCTCAGATCAGAAAGCCTGAAATTTTCAATTTCCAGGGTTCCAACAACTGCTGACAGCACGGAGCTGATGTCACCCATGCAGTGCACTGGAATGTTCACTTGTCACAATGCTTGTCCTGTCTGGGATTAAGGTTTTGCTCAGCCTCAGGCCAGGAATGGTATTTGAAATAACTTCAAACCTTTTGTCCTCACAGTGCTTTTGAAGCAGGCCAGGCTATTTTGTTTTCTTCATGGTGCTTTAGATTTTTTTTCCCTCAGCAGATGAGCCACGAGTACAGCAGCTAAGCAGCTCACAGGAACACTCATCCCATTCTGAACATGGACACTCTAATCTCTGAAGGCAGCAGTATTTCATAGCCTTTGTCACAGGAATCCTAAGTCTTTGCAGATTTCTTACACTTCCATGCTGTTCTAATTAATACTCCTTCCTTTAAAAAAAAAATCCATTCAGTGTAAGTGGGCTAAGTGCTATTTATCTAAAAGCCCTTGGCAGCTGAAGTCTGGATTAATCTTCTAACCCAAATCAAATCATGTCAGCTCAGATCAGCTTCCTTGTATAATCTGATTTTTTTTCAGGAAAGTCAGCTTCTCCCACTGTGTATGACCTGTGGCAGCAATGTGGAGATGGAAACTTGGCACATCTGTGTGAGGAGGATCCTGAGACACTGGAATTCAGCACAGATTTCTTCCTTTCTCAGAATTTTACCAGTGTAAATCACCTGAAGATGTGGCTTGAACTCCTGAATACATTTCATGGACCATAAATTTAGAAAATAATAAGTCCAAAACCTTATTTTCCTATTTTATTGCTTTCTCTTGTGGAAAAGTTTTCTTGTGTTTATTCACCGATCTTAGCCCTGCATAATTTTTAGAACAGCAACATAAATTCTCATACTTGTTCTGCATATGTATATCCTTATATTTAGCTATCCTGTGAGCTTCCACGATGCTTTGCAGCATTTACTTCACAATCTTTATGCAGAAGAAAACCGATGCAAGCTTCCACTTAAAAATGAAAAGTCTGAAAGAGGCCTGTGGAAATTGCAGTAAACAGCAAATGTTCCTGCAGACAGATATTGACTTTACAGTGTGATTAAATTATACCCATCTCTTCCTTCTCTTCCTGTCATGCATTTGAACTAGACTTCAGTCACTCTGGCTTAAATTCACAGTTCCATGGCAATTCTTGTCAGCAGTGACTGTTGATGATAATTTTATATTTTGAGCAGATTAATGTAGGGGGTTCTTTTTGTTGGTTTTTTTTTTTTTGTTTTTTTTTTTTTTTTTATTATTATTAAGCATGTTTCCAAGTATGGTGTATCCCTTGGCAAATTCTCATCCTAGTTTGGCTTTTGTGAATCGGTTTTAACCTTAATCATATTGATATTCTGAGCACAGCGTTGCTGATCTGATCTACATTTTTGCCTACAGACTCAAGGTCAGTGATTCTGTAATATCATTAGAGTAAATTGTAGACACAAAAAACAAGCAGACAACCAACCCGCACTACCCCAAAACAAAACAAAACAAAACAAAAAAATCAACCAAATAAAAAGTTTCGCCCCCTCAAAAAACCCCCAAACACCAACAAAAAAATCCACCAAAAATGTAGTGTAATAAAAAACACAGGTCTCAGAAATATTCATATTTCTCCAAAATATCCAAAAATCCTGAATTCAGGACTGGAGGGCGGGGGAACTGCAGATAGGGGAAAATTTTCATTCACACAGTTTTCTGTGTAATGAGCTTTGGTTTTTTTTGGTTTTTGTTTTTTGGTCTTGGGGTTTGTTTTGTTTTGTTTTTTTTTAATTCTGAAGGACAGTGTTAATTCTAAATCAGTCATAAACCAACTGTAAGTTATGTCTTTGCTGGCATTAATTTCACGTCATGTGTTATGGCCTTTCTGGCAGGAAGCTAAATTGGCTTTTTCATTATAAGTGAACATTCTCTCTCTCTGTATCTCTCTTTTGCATTAATGTGTTCAGCATCTTTGACAAGGAGACACATTCCCATCTGTAGATTACTACCTGCATGTGATGTCAAATTTGCTGCTTTGCAACAAGATCCCTGTGAGCAACACAGCTTAATCATAAAAGGAAGTTATTTAAGGTGGAATCCATAAAGGAAATTAAAGTCTCAAGTCTGACTCCTGCATTCAAGACATGAACTCCCAACCACGTTTCCCTGGACATTTCTCCCCTGTGTCTCCTAAACTGAAGATCTGCAGGCAGCGTGTCTGGACATGCAGAGGTTCCCCAGGAGTCTCAGGTTTCCTTAGGAGTATTTCCAAACCCATCATGTTCTTGATAAAACTGAGTTTTGCATCTGCCAGATGCCTAATTCCCCTCCGAATCACAAGCTGGGGTTTGCTATGCCTGTCACTAGTGCCAGGAGTGATGAGAACAAAATGTAGGATGTGGATTTAATGATTTTTGACTGCCCAGAGACTTAAATGCCACAACTCCTACTTGCTTCAGGTTTCTTCTAACCACAGCAAATGAGATATTCCTGTACGTCAGGAGGTGAATATCTTTGGATTGCCCTTAATGAACTACTTCGATTTTGTGCATAATAACTGAAGTTTCTTTATGTTAACAAGCAAACAGTTTGATTATGCCAGTGTAGCCTAATGGTTGCTGTATCTCACTTGGAAAGGATGATTAAAGGATGAGCTTTGCTGCAGTGCCCTCTAAATTATTTTATCCAATGTGTAGTGGCAGAATTGCTATAAAATAAAGTAGTTCTCAATTCTATTGCTGTGATGAGACTTTAGGACAAATCTACTGACTGGAAAGCACCTGTGAACTAAGAAATTACCTATGTATTCTTCAACACTATAGCAAACTATTCTGCACGAGATCGTCATGATCTCTTTTAAATATTGGTGATTCAACTAAGATTTAAAATTTCAAGAACAGAAATTTCATGTTCATTTTCTGCAGAGACATTTGCCTTTCGAGCTTATGTTACTTGTCAACAAAAGTTGAAGAATAGGTGGCAGTAATGCTGTCCTTAAACACGTCCTCTGTCCTCTACAGTGCTAAAGTGCCTTTTAAGCTCAGGCATAATTTTTCTTTCTCTTTATAAAAATACATAGATATGTAAAGATCTCCTAAAGATCCCAGACAGTAGAGTGAAACATCAAATACTTTAACTTATTCTGCTGTGAGACAGGTGAGCTGGCAAAGTTGGTAATTGCACCAACACGAGCCACTAAAAACCCAGCATAAGCGTCTAAGCTCTTCTGTTCTGGCTCACTCATCCTCTGGGAAATTTTAGCTGGAGCTGTGAATCCATGAAAATAATGCCTCCACCTTAGAGAACAGCCTGTACACACTCAGTTTAGCCATTAGTTTCCCTGGAAACTTAGCAGAGACACCAGAGCAACATGCTTTCTCTGGGAAGTGCTGTTGCAGCCGAGATCTGCTGCCCGCACAGCTCTCACCATCTGCAGGTTGGTGCTGGGTTTCCTTTGGAAGCTCAGTCTGCTTTTACTGGCTTCAGTGACTCATAACTACACAATACTCTGCGTTTTTAACATCGAGGTTTCCAGCTGGAGATCACTAGCTGAAGTAAAAAGAAAAAACCTGGCGGCATCCATGGATGATACAGACACTGCTGGTCTATGGAAACACCCACGGCACAGAACTGAGGAGCTGCTTGAGGAAGAAGAGCAACCACTATTTCCTTAAATGCTTCTGTTCTGGCATCACTCCCAATCTGTCTATCTGCTTACCATTTTCTCTTTCCTTCTGAAGCAATTGGTACTTACTCTTCCCCTTTCAGAAGGATTTCTGGCTTTTCACTTTACATTTCTTTCACTGAGTTTTTTTATACAATAGACAGATTTCAGTGTCCCTTCATGCAATGAACTTCTATCATAATTTCTGTTCCTTTTCTAGGCTTTGATTTGTTAATCTAGCCAGCTTTAATTTCGATCTTATTTTGGCACAATCAGATTGATAACAGGAAAATTCCTGGGGAACAGTGAGATCATACCAAGAAGGCTGGTACAGCTGGTCCAAAATGAATCTATCAGGGCTACTGTTCTTCCAAATTCAGCATTAAAAAATATTTACAGACTTACATGAGTATCTAAACCAATGATGGGTAGCCCATAAGTTCATGAGAAATCTCTGGCTGATTTGATTTTTTCTTGTACATCTGTAAAAAAGAAAGTAGTTCCCAGTAAAAACCTAGAGTAAAAGTATCTGCATTTCATAGTAACAACAATACTGACAATAATTAAAAAATCACAAGAAAACGAGGCAACATTAATAGCTCAACCTTCTCCAAGTTTCCACCACAACTATGTTTATCTCTATTCTGTTTACAGGAGGACACAATTTGATCCCCTCTTATTAGACTTTAAAATTATTCCCCTCTTCAAACCCAGTGGAGTCTCTGATGGAGCAGCACATATTCTGTACAAATGTGAAGTGACCAGGGTGAAGAGATCTGGCTGGAAGCTGATGAGAATTGTAATCCCAGAAAAGCCCTCTGTTCTGTATAAATTAAGGCAATTAAGGCTCATTGAACACTCCTCTGGACCCACTGTCAGAGCAAATAAACAAGCACCCAGCAGTGCGTGAATGTGTAATCAGAGAGAGTCTGGTGTTCACTGAGATGTGTGCTTATGCTTTGGACACAATGTCAAATTCATTATTTTGCCTTAGACTCTTCTGTTTCTTATACCTCTGCCTCCAGCTCAATAATTTATCTATAACACATTCAAAAGAACACAAGATAAACAGTAAAAAAGAAAAAAAACCAAAACTCATAGAAACTAGCACAGCTGTATACAATGGGAATTTAAACAGCAAAGTAAAATAATCTGTATTTAAAAGCTGGCAGGAAATACAGCTGTGATTCACTTAGACAGATATTATTAACTTAATGGAATATTAATAGGATATTCCATTTGTATCTCCTTTTCTGTCCCAAAGTCTCCTGCTATATTTTTCAATGAGATTTTAATGATAATATAAAATGCAGCTACTCCTGAGATAAACATCTATTAGAAATTAGTAGCAAATGCATAATTTAAGAGCTGGGTAAGAAGAATTTGACTACTGATTCTATAAATTACAATGTAGGAAGAACACTGGGCATGTTTCTAAACCTTGCTCATGCAGTCATTCAAAATTCACACAGTACATTAGGAACACAAATTCCAAGATTTTATTATGGGAAAAATAGAAAAATTTAGGTTTAGAAACCCTCTAAGATCATCAAATCCAAATGATCCCCCAGCACTGCCAGGGCCATCATTAAACCATGTCCCCAAGTGCAACATCCACATGGCTTTTACATCCCTGTAGCGATGGGGACTCCACAACTTCCATGGGCAGCCTGACCCGAAGCTTGATGACCATTTTGGTGAAGAATTTTTCCCTGATATCCAATATAAACCTCCCCTGGCCCATCCTCAGGCTGTTCCCTCTCCTCCTGTCCCTGTTCCCTGGGAGAAGAGCCCAAATCCCTGGCTGTCCCCTCCTATCAGGAAATTGTGCAGAGCCACAAGGTCCCCGCTGAGCCTCCTTTTCCCCATCCTGGTTTCCATTTCATCTTCTCAGTGTTATCATTTTTTCTCATTCTAACTTAACCACAGAGCAGAAACTCCC
>VZSR01003371.1:2153412-2169477 GCA_013398615.1 Brachypodius melanocephalos
CAGAAGTTATAGCTCTGCAAACTCGCTCCATAAAGGCCAGATGTTGGATCTATGACTTGTGTTGAATATTTAAAATCTGTTTGGGTTTTGTTCTCCAGGTAAAAATAAAGCAGCAACAAATTTGGCCATGGGAGTGATGCAGAAATTTCCACTGGCGTTTGGAGTTTTACAACTGCAAAAATGAGCATAATCAAGAAATTCAGTGATGAAGGTCACTGATGCAGAGGAAAATCTCAAGTATCAATTTACCAAGGAGTTTGTCCTTATCTTCATCTAATTTTAACCCTTACCTGATGGATGTAAGTTGGTTAATGGACCAAGGTGGACATGCTGTGTTTGTAAGATCCCTCCCTGTAGAACTTCAACTGCTCCCTTTGGAGTTCTGTAACCCATTCTGAGCTCTCACACAGACACTGCTGCCTTTGGCCACCTGCTTCTTTCCCTTTTACACCTTTTTCAGTTTTACTTCATGGTTTTTGATGTAAGCAAGGGTAGTACTCAAGATGGGACCACTCTCAGAAGCTAAAATGTGGCTTTAAGGTATTCCCTCTTTGATTTTCTATTTCACTCCCAGTAACACAGCATCATTTTGCTTTTTAGCTTATTTCTGTTATTAATATTTTCTCAGAGTTATCTCAAGTGTCTCCGATGTTCTTATCAACATCTAATGTAATTTTTTTATTTTCCTTTCACTGAGACCCATGGCCTCCTTTAGCTGCTGTAACAACCAAGTCTCTCTTTACTTCTTTGGGTAAATTTGAATAATCAGTAACATTTCTCAGTTCACTCTCTGTATCTTTTCTATATTACATATGCTGGCAACTTCCCTTAATTGTAAAAGTTTTAATTATTTCCTACCTTTTCCCCATTCATTAATCACTAGTTAATCCATGGGGCAACTTTTCTTTTTATCCTATGACAACGAAGTTTCTTTTTAGGTGTTTTCAAAAGCTCTTTGAAAATCCAGGTTTAGTATTTATATGTGAGTTTAAGAAGTGTACTCTTAAAGGACATGTTTTATGTATGAAAAAGTGGCTTTAATGTCTTTTTATTTTTTGTGGCTGTGATTACTTCTTTATGCTTTGTTTGACATTTTGATAATATTTCTGTGAAACGTCATGAAAATTATAATGTCTGAGGAATAAAATTTCATTAATATTCTATGCAATATAACAAAGTAATTGATTATATCTTTCAAGATGATTTAATGGGGACCATTTTTGTGATCTTAATTATATATTTTATTATACCTATGGTTAGAATAATTTCTCTAATCTTTATGTAATATTCCATCAAAAATTTAAGAAGACATTTCCTGAGTGTTTCATGAACTATTTCATAATTATTTTTATGAATTTTTTTAGACTTTACAGAAGTTCATTTCTATGTTTGGAAATACACCTGTATAGCACACCTTATTTAAAGTATTTATAAGAACATAACTGATCACATTTCAGTAAAAGTACTAACATTTGATGTAAATTACTCTCTCTCCCTCAATCTTTATCTTTCCCACAGATTCATGAAGTAGTTTAGGTTTGAAGGGATCTGAATGTGGTTTCCATTCTTGCTCACCTGCTTGTGTTGTTGGCCTGAGGTGTATCCAGGGATAAAGAGCAGACACCTATGGACTGATTTCCAGAAGTCAAACTCTGTTCTTCCCTCAGCTGAATTCTCAGCAGCTCTGTTGCCAGATGCTGCCTGGAGACGTTGTGCTTCAGAGGTAAAAGATTATCAAGAAAATCAAAGAATAAAAATGTGAACATTTTCCTCCATCGATTCTGAAATGTCAGTTTTATGGCTTTTTTCCCCACTGGATACTGGGCAGAATGGGGTTGAGAAAATGCTTTGCATCCTGAGAGTTAAATTGGCCTTCTGGGACAATGGCAGCTGGGACTTGCAGAGGAAAAGTAAAGCTGTCCAGACCTTTCTTATGGTGGCAGAGCAAATCCCTGATGGGTGGGAACAAAAAAAAAGACTTTTTTTAATGAATCTTGAGAGATGACTAGAAGTTACTTTGGCTGCCAGTTACCAAAATGGTCCCTAATGAGATCCTACCAGGACACAGCTCATCTATTTGATGATCTTGGAGATCTTTTCCAACCTTAATGATTCTATGATTCTCTGATTGTTGAAAAAACAACCAAGGAACATTTTTTTTCCTTCATCTTTCCCACAGACAAATATGTGTAATAAATGCTGTTAGCAGCAGAGGGGTTAATGGTGTTGTCAGGTTCCTCCCTCATTTGTGCTCTGTTGTATTCCTGTACTTTCACATGTGGTCAAGCTTCCCCTCTGAAATATTTCTCCTGAAGAGTTTTACTTGCTGCTAAAAGGCCAAGCTTTTTGTTGGATGAAATACCTTCATAAATGACCTCAAAATACACACGTTGAACAATGTGATTAAATGCTATAAAATTCACCCCACACAGGGACAGGACGCAGCAGCCTGAAATGCATCTTATCACATGCACAGATAAAATACCATGGATGACATCTCACACAGTCCTGTGATGCTTTGAACAGCATTTCAAAGAGAAATTCTATGAAACCTGTTACCTCAGGCAAAACACTGATCAAATGACAAGGGGAATTAACTTGGATGGTGTCTGGTTTCTGCAGTATTGCAGTAGGAATGTCTCTGATTAAGTTTTTATCACTTTTTGCAGGGACATTGGGGGACTAGGCAGCAGAACCACAGAATGGTCTGGCTTGGAAGGGACCTTTGTTTTCCACATTTTATCACACCAAGGCTTACTTGGCATAAGTTAGATTTTTAGCTGAAGCCATTGGAGCTAAGTTTTCTGTTCCTATCAGCTTTGAGAACCATTGTTTCCATATATCCACCCGTACTGATGGACGTATAATGAAGAATAAAAATTCCATTTTTCTTCTCCAGGACTCTAACAGAGCCTTATTCCTGAAGGCAATGAAGTTGTGTTCATTAACAACTTCTCATATCCCATCTAACAGCCTGAGAAAACACCTCAGGAAGTCTGGGAAATATCACATGATGCTTGAAACTGATATTTCCACAATGTTATTGAGCCCCTGGCTGACTTAAGGCGTCATACCCCCAGCCAAGAGAAACGCTTCCGACTGAATGAAAATCAGAATCTACTTCAGGGTGATCTGAAGAGCTCTCTAACCCCCTCTGAGAGTACTACCAGGATACACTGCATGTAGTATTCACCCAGCCCACACATTGCTCCCACACAGGCATTCCTGGATTCAGGCATTTCAAACACCAAGTTGAATCCTGCTACTAAATTTCATAAAGCTGTCACACAACTCTGCTGCCTAAAAAGAGGTTTAAATCCAACTGAGTGACACTGTGCCCATCTAAGAGGAGTTGGTAAATATGGTACTGGTGTTTTACAGGACTTTTCTCAGCAATTGGTTGAAATTTCTAAGAATAAAAGGGAAATCCTTGTGCCAAATTCTGTTACCCACTTAATGGCTGGGCTACTGAAGACTTTGTAGGGAGTCTGAGGTTTCCAAGTGGAGCTGACAGGATTCTTCTGTCTTTCTAGTGTGGTACCTGATATCACTAAGCACTTTAATTTAAATTACTGTTCACTGAACCATTGGGACACTTTGCCTAGGTACGTTCAGTTTTTAATAATTATGTAGGCTCACAAATCCTGATTTCTGAAAGCTTTGTGGTGATCCAGGGAAAACAAGATATAGAGAATGTGTCCAGAGCAATGAGATAAAGACTGTCACACTTCATAGTATTCACAGAATACATACACCCAGCTAAACAATGTCGTTTTTATTTCCACTTTTGAAGTAGTCACAAATAAAGTCTACCTGTAGCTATTGCTTTTTGAATAAATCATTTTTTGAAACAGAATAGGGTTTTTTTTTCTCCTTAAGTTACTCAAAACAGACACGGGTGAAAATAAAAAAAAAAAAATCCACACCTGCTGAGATCTAGACAGTAGGAATTTATAAAACATGAACATGCCATCCACTGTGAAGCTAGGAAAGAGAGGAGTGTCTTATCTTGGAACTGATTATTAACTCGGTATCTGTCTTTTTTCCTTGTCATACCTAATCAAAAATAGCTCCCCAGCCCTCAATTCGTGTACTGACAGCTCATACTGCTATATTTTAGCACATGCTACTGTGATTTTTTTTTTTACATGAAAGATTCCTAAGATGTGTTTAAGGTGAAGCATCTTAGTTCCATGTTTCTGTGTCAGAATGTCACGGCAGCAGTGGCTGCTCAGATCTGTTCCTGTTTAGCTTTCATTACCCACCATCCCAGACTCTCCCCTGCAATACAAGCAGCAGGCTTTAATTTGAAACAGGCTGGTGAGACAGGCAGATTCTGGCATTTTTTGGAATGAATATTTATAGCCTTGCACTAGGCTGTGAGTCACCTCTTGCAAAACAGAAATCTCTGGTTTGGGATAACAGTCCCTGAGCTCATGGAGAGCAGTGCCAGCTCTGGAGCGAGGGGTGGGATGTTGTCATCCCATGGCTCATGGGCCAGTGCTGCTCACAGTCACAGGGCTGCCAGAGAGTCTGTGTTTAAGGAACAGAAAAGCCACTGAGAGGCATTAAAATACTTCTTTCAGTGCAGTTTTGCTTACTATCAGAGCCCATAATTGCATGGAAGTTGGGTATCGTTTCCAGAAGGTTTCCTGGAGGCTGAGAGAACTTGACCAACTTCATGGAAGCGTCCATATTTTTAGAGGTTTTAATGGGTTTCAAAGGCAATTCACCCTGGCTGTGTTTAAAATTCATCATAAATATCCTTCTTATTCCACCTCATGCAAGGAATCTCCTCTGCCTTAGGACTCTTCACACTGGGATGTTTGTACTATCTCTTATTTTTTTATCCTGGAAACTTGATGTTACTCCTGTTACTTATAAAACCCTACAGTTTATCTCCTGCTTGTAGGGCCAGGGAAAAGGAGGAACCATCAGCCTGCTGGTCATTGAGTTGGAATAGAGCCATATTTCAAATTCTCCACCAGAGTATTTCCACAGAGACTGTGGCTTGGGGATTAATGAGAAACACCAACTGGGGTGGCCTATGTGCTGCATCTTGGTAAAGGAACTTTCCTGCATCTCCCCAATGTCTGCCACTCAATCGTGTAACTTCAAAATTCCCCAGCTTGAAGCTGAATTTTGGTCTGAGTACTTCCAGAAATTTCACTGATTCCTCTGGCAGAAGCAGAAATAAGATTATGAACTCGGAGGAAAATCTTTCTTCAGCTTCCAGATGAAAATCTGCCTTCTAAACTGAAATCATCGCATCACCTAAATAGAGCCAGGACCACAGAATGAAATGTAACATAAAGACAAGTCACCAATCAATATACATTCCTCTCAGGTAAGACCTTTTATTGTGTACTTTATTTTCTGCATGCAGAAAATGTAAATACATAAGTAAAATAATAAAATGTTTAAAGAACATATTCCTTTTTTACTGTTCTTATAAAAAAACCCAAAAGTTATTAAAAATAATAATAATAATATACTCCCAAACAAAATAAATCTGTAAAAAATAAATCTGATTAAAGAGTAAGCTACATACTTGCCATCTAAACAATTGCAGTGCAGCAGTTAATGAACAGTGAAAAAAACAGTGTTTTCTTCTTTCTTTTATAGTTATGGAATAGAAAAAAAATGTAACTTGAATTTAATAAGCTCTTGCTTAATTTATTGGATTAATTTAAAAATAAACCTCATAATGACTTTAGCCTCTGAGAAGTTTCAGAAGCTTTTAATGCTTAAAAGGCCAGATGCTGCAGCGTGTGGTGTATGCTCAGGCATAGTGGGTCTTACCAGACGAAGAAATAACCTCCTTAAAAGGGTTTTGTGCCTCAGAAATGCTCACATGGGTAATTTGCCTGACATTTTAAAAATTTAATTTAGGGTTCTTAAGAAAGAGACATAATCATCAAAAGCAGCTCGCTTTCCATCCACAGAAATTCCTTAATGGTTCGAAATATGTGCATACTCTGAAAAATTACTTGACTCACAACCATGAACTTTTAACACAATTAATTTAATTTGTAAATTGAACAATATGCATCATTAATGACTCACAATCTCCAATTTGCTGAACGGTTTCTGCCTCATCTCTCAGGCATTTCAGTCAAGCCATTTTCTGCAGCTTTATGTCGCCTTTAGATTCTGTGCAACTCTCCCACCTTAACTCTGTCCTGTCCAGTTTGGAATTTGCGGCTGAACACTGTTGGTGAAGAGAATGAGGAGCCCTGCCTTCTTCTGCCTCCTTGCAGATGATGTGTGGAGTAAGATCTTCCCTGGAAAATTATTCCTGGGCTTCAGCATCCGACTGTGCAAAGGCATTTGCCAACAAAGTGGGTACCTACGTAAAGTACACAAAATTTTAACCAAAATGTTCACATTCATACAATGCATACAGACTGGTGGCCTGCTCCACCACTGATTTATCACTGCATTTGGTATTCATGTTTGAACAATGCCTTAGAATCAGAGAATCACAGAATCACTGAGGTTGGAAAAGATAGCTCTAAGATCATCGAGTCCAACCATTCCCCCAGCACCGCCAAGGCCGCCACTAAACCATGTCCCCAAGTGCCACATCCACATGGCTTTCAAATCCCTCCAGGGGTGGTGACTCCTAGTCATTGCTTTCCTGGACAACATTTTCCAGTGCTTGACAAGCATTTCTCTGAAGACTTTTCCCCCAGTATCCAGTCTAAACCGATCCTGGAGCAGTTTGAAGACATTTCCTCTTGTCCTATTACTGGGAGAAAAGCCTGACCCTACCTGGCTACAATTTCTTTTCAGGGAGTTGTAAAGAGCAATCAGGTCTCCTCTGAGCCTCCTTTTATCCAGGCTACACAATCCCAGCTCCCTCAGCAGGAAGAATAAGAGAACTGTGAGATTTTAAACATTGGCTTAAAGAGTCCATGAAAGCAAGGGAATCAAATTGCTGATTTCTAAGGCATTGGTCAATATTGCCTAAATCTGCCAAACATTTCTGTCAGGTGAGAAATGAAGTGGATGGTGGAACCCTGGGCACTGAGAATTTTAGACTTTCTGTGCTGACAGGCATTGACCCCCATGAAAACACAGCATTTGACCTGAGGCCTTAGAAAAGGCTCCCAAAATTGAGTGATAGCACTGGGATTGTGGGTGTGCGGGTTGAATAGAAGAGTGTGATATCACAGGGTGGAAAATTTAGAGTGTAAGGCTTTAGACTATAGTAATATATATAAAGCAAGATGGAGGATTTAGGGTGTAGGCTGAGTCCTTCTTTTTCACCTTCTTCATGGTTTTGGGTGGTATTTTGTAGTTGGGTAGAAAAATTCGCATTGGGGCCCATGGGTAGGCGGATATTGGGTTAAAAGTAAAAATAATTTAGGTGTCATTTCATAATTGGACAATTTGTTCTTAAAAGACCTTGGAAAGAGATAGAGACAAAGCCATTCTTCACTTTGTTAGCTAGAACTCACAGCTTGTGAGACTGTACTAGAGATAAGAATGAACAAACATCTGAATCTGAACACAAACTGCATCTCTCAAGCATTTAATCCTGGCTCTAACAGAGGAAAAGAAGATAAAACCCCAACAGGTGGAGTTGGTTTTGGTGTGATCATGGTGTAATGAACCTCTTTGGGGGTTTTCTTATTCAAGGGTTGTGCCAAATCATGAGAATGATAAAACTGCCCCATGGAAAAATGAAGCAGCACTAGGACAATAAATTCTGGCTGCCTTTCCATTTGAAGTTTTGACTGGGAGTGGATGTTCTTTGAACACACCATGGTTTGGGATGTTTCAACAAGATGAGGCAGATGGTGTGACATGCCTGGGAGATTGTGATAACTGAGATCCCTTATTTATGAGGCAGCTTGTGTTGAAAGCCATGTGCCCATTCTGAAACCCAGGAGAAGATGAACAGAAGAGGTTTCTATTCAACACTGATGATACTGGATCACATAATTCAGCTCATCAACATTTCAAGATGACAGACCAACAAAAATAAATAAATTATTCCCCCAAAGTTTTAACAACTTTATTTTTCTTTCCATAAGTCTCTGAACTAATAAATATAAACAGTGTATCTATTAGTAGGGTGATATTTATTCTTACAATCATATAGCCATAATATCACTAGACACAACCAAAAAAATGATAATTTCTGTCTCAGCTTGGAAATCATTAAGTACTTCATAGGATGGAGTTATGTGGTGGCATTGATTGCTAGCCACTGTGAGAGAGACAGTAGAATGTTTGCCTTTTATATTTTACATAACACAAAAAGGCATGATAAGGATAAATTCAACAGAGAATTTAAAAGACAACAGGATTTGCTGAAAACTGTGCACAGCTGAAGATAACTGCCTGAGTAAATCAACCCATCTCCTCAAAAAGAGCTCACATATAAAAATGGAATGCACCTGAATAGGAAACCCACATAGAGATTAAGGATTTGTATTGCTTAAGTGTGTTTAACCCACAGGTGACAGCTAATAACATCAAGGAATGCAATGTGGAAATAAAAAATAACCTTTATTTGGACATGATTTTTTCTCTAAAATAATGTATTTTAAATTACAAATCAATTGTTAGATATTTAATGTAGTAAGAAACTCAATTTTAGTAATATTTAAACACACACAAATTTCAAATTCACATATTCAATTTTTTTTTTTTTAAATGAAATGAGCAACAGGATCATGACCATCACAGCTTTCTTCTCTATGACAGTCTAGTGTTGCTTTGTGCTGTTTAACTTTTCAAAGAAATTATTTTCCACGCAGGAATCTACAAAGAGAGATTCTGTTGAGAAATTAATTGGGGCATGGGTGCAATGTTATTATCAACAAAACAGACAAGAGTATTTTGAGTTGAAGTTAAATTTGATTTACTGATCAAATAAAGTATTTTATTTTGTATTATATTAATTTCAGCATTTTAATATAAATTGCATATGGTGGGTGTGTTGTGAAAAAAAATGAGAGTATATTGATATTGAAATAAAATATGTTTGAAGTAATTACTTATAACAAACTTTATTAAATGTAAATCAGATGTCAATTGACTAGGCTAAATAATTTGAATCACTGCATACTATATCAAGAAAAAAGGATTATGAAGGGAAAAGGTAGGAAATTAATCCGTCTGTGGTTTCCACGTTTTTGTCTGCAAATACCTGTTCACTGTAGTGATAAGGAAAAGGGAAAATGGCTTCAAATTGAAAGACAGGAGGGTTAGATGGGATATTGGGAAGGAATTGTTCCCTGTGAGGGCGGTGAGCCCTGGCACAAGGTGCCCAGAGAAGCTGTGGCTGCCCCTGGATCCCTGGAAATGTCCAAGGCCAGGCTGGACAGGGCTTGGAGCACCCTGGGACAGTGGAAGGTGTCCCTTGCCCATGGCAGGGGGTGAAGCTGGATGATTTTTAAGGTCCTTTCCAGCCCAAACCATTCCATGATTTCCCAATTAGACAGAAATGAGTCAACACTGCTTTGATACCGCCTTGCTTTGTGTAAGTTGAACCATTGTGAAGTTCTTTTATCTCACCATAGTTATTTGCCCTAAGCCTCTCTCAAGCAAAGCTAAGAACACAATAGGAGGTAGAGGGTCTGTTTCACTCAACCTCTGTACAATTTTTCAGTAGATAAAACCTTCTTGTGGAAGGCGACAGAACTTCTCAGTCCTCCATAATGCGAAATCCTTCGCATTGAAATTTAACCCAAATGGATGTACTGATGCAAGTTCACTGGAGCTTTTGCCCAAGCTCTTTGGGGAAAGTTACCATTTTTGGTTTTTTTGGTTTTTTTGTGTTCTTTTTTTAACGTATCACATTAATTCTTCCTTTTGTGTAGAGGAATATAGCCACTGATTTGCAAATAGGAAGAAACTACGATAAAGCTAACATCCTAACAGTTCAACAGAAGAAATCTGTGTGTGTTTTTCCCATTTCTCTCATGACTGTATAATAATTTAAAGCACTGAAACTAATTGCCTATCTTCTTTCATGTGAAAACCTGTTATGTTTGGGTCTTCACTCAAGGCAGGATACTTCTTTGTCAGTCTCTGTCACTGCAGTTCTGAGAAAAACTCTCTTGCATATGCTAAATTAATTTAAGATTGTTTCTACTTGTAAAAAATCCACTTAATTTTCTAATTATCCTACTCCGATGTGTCAAAATGATAATGTCACTACATATCAGTGAAAAGGTCAGAGGAAAAAAAATAATTGCAGCTGGTATTATACTTGGTATTGGGAGAAGACTGTAAGTGGTTTAAATTACACGGAAACCAAAGTTTGGTGTTTTTTGGTTTTTACAGACAAGAAGTCTACATTTTAGTTTTTTCGTTGTACAATCATTTGTGTCCTGTTATCTGTCTTTTACTGCTGACAGTAGGACCTTATTGAGAAAAAGAATAACTAGTCTCTTTCAAAGTGTAGTAAGGCTCTTGAAAATGTAACTCTAAAAACCTCCAAGTGTAATGTTCTTTTCTTAGAAAAAAAAGCTTTAAAAATTCTAGAGCAGAGCTACAATTTCCATTAGCATATTTCATAGAGTAGTTAGGGTGAGAGAGATAATCTGTTTTATTCTGTTCAGTTGGACTTCACTATATATAACATATATATATGAGCATCTATGTAGAGAGAGAACTGTATTTGTGCTTCAATATATTTTAAGTCAAAATTTGGGTTACTTCAGTATCTGACATATCTTGACAGCTCACAGATATTCTACATTGCTTCTCTACAGCTCTGAAATCCTTCTTGTTTATGAATTCCATGCACAGCACCCTGCTGGAAGCTTAGTCCAGAATACTTCTGTTAAGTTTGGAATAGCTTAAATAACAGCAAGGCAAAGCAGATTGTGCTATTTTTTATTTTTTATTGTTGTTTCAGCCCATCAAAGAAATATTCCCCATGTCCCATGGGACATATGAATTCTGTTGGAAGCATATTTTATTTTAAAATACAAGAATATATACTGAATGTCTAATGTAGTTTCATGCTAATTAGAAAAGAGAGATTGGTAAATAGAAATTGTGCAACTCAGGTAAAAAAATTTACAGTTAAAATACATGTTAATATTGAAAAATATATTAAAACACATGTGTTGTTCTCCTTTTGTCATATATATATATAAGAGCCATATACTCACTTTATACAGGGCTTCTCTTAAATTATTAGCACAATATGTATACAAGATTTGAGGTCTTTATTAATTCAGCAGCAGCCAATACACCTGCACTTTCAAGACTGTGGCAAAAAAAGCTTTTGCCTCAACCTTGTATGAAATTGGAATTGAATGGACTGTGCTAAAAATAAATTAAGAAGAGAGGAAAAAAAATCCAAAACATAGAGTCACATTGAAATCTGCTATGTCTCACTTGACTAATAATATAGCAGAGAGTCATTCCCAGGCTGTGTTATCATCAACTTTTTATCTACCTTACATGACTTTTTAATAGTCTTTATCAAACCTGATCTAAATTTCAGCTGAAGAGTTGTGTTTACTGTAATTTCAGCTTCTTGTTGAGAGTTTCCACATTTCAACAGAGAAAGATGAAAAATATCTCTTACTTTCTTTCCCCACCTGCAAAGAGAAAAAAATGAGTTCTGAGTGATATTTGCAATCCAGACCTGGTTTAAATTCTGGGGGAACCAACTGGATATGTGTAAGGAAGGAACATCACCCATTTTTTAGTCAATAATCCACTGTTTTAGGCACTGAAAGAAGAGAGAGGGCAAGGAAATTCAATTTTCTTCCCTACCTGTGGAGATTCAATCACAGATCTCTCATTACTCACAAGCGTATCCCAGTTAACCTGCAATATGTGATTATGCCTTTCTCTGGAGTTATCCCACTGACAGTGTTCCACTTACTCTCGTGGTGCTTACATATTCAGTGGAATTAGGTCTCAAATCCTGGCCCTCTAGATTAGTTCCTAATCCCTAATTTACGAAGTTATTTCCCCTTGTTCTCTCACACTGGCATAATAAATGGCATTGACTGGGAAGCCTATGAGCGCCCTAAAATAAAATATGCTTCACTATATGAACAAAGCATTCTCAGCATGATGAGAATATTAAACCTTGATCCCCCCTTCCCACATGAGAGCCTGAATGATGGGGCTCTGCAGCACAAGGTAGTGAGACAGAATTACTTCATTTTCCATGGTGGGACAAGTGCCTACGACAAGCCCTGCAATGTTTTAGTGGAGAGCTACAAACATATGAGCACAAACCAACCCTCTACAACTTTATGTAAAAATAATTAACCACTGAAAGAATTTGCCTGGGGATGTGGCTAATTTCTTTTTTTCTTTTTTGAACAATTAGTTTTAGGTTTTATGCAAGAGTCAGTAGAAGAAATTTGAAGTATCCTAAGCTGAAAGGCCACAGATGGTATTGATTTCTTCTGTACCTAAAATCTATCTTTTTTTTAATGTTGCCTTGTGATTTTTGTGTATTGGACTCTTTTTGTCCCTTGCCTCATAATTCTGAAACCCTGCCCCCTCCCACTTCAATTCAGTGAAATATATATTTAAGGTCACCTAATTCATTCATGTAATTAATATTTCAGTGTTTGTTAACATAATGGTACTTAGAACATTGGAAATTGTAAACTATTAATCTTAACACAAGTTTCTGCGTTTGATTAAAATATTCTGCAATACATTTTGGCACAACACTAACCAAGAGAATTAAAAGGTCAAAAAATTATTTTACTGATTGGTTCTTTAGAAGGCTGGAGCAATAAGTTAAAATTAGGAGTCTTTTAAAAGACTTGGAGGGAAATCAAAATTCTATAAAGCTGCTTTGCCATTAATAGATTAATTCATTTTCACTAAATCACACATTAATGGGAAATATAAACAGATTATATTTTACATTTAGATTTTTAAGTTATATT
Source organism: Brachypodius melanocephalos (assembly GCA_013398615.1). Classification (NCBI taxonomy): domain Eukaryota; kingdom Metazoa; phylum Chordata; class Aves; order Passeriformes; family Pycnonotidae; genus Brachypodius; species Brachypodius melanocephalos. Next base: position 2,166,306 of record VZSR01003371.1, read on the forward strand.
CCTCATGAAGTAAACATTCCCCATTATGTGCTGGCACACTAAAGGTGAGGTAGACTCAGCACTCTCCATAAAAGCAGCCACAGAGGTGTTTCCTTTTTCAAAATGATATAATTACTTTCCAACACAGAAAGGCCATGCAGAGGAAGCAATGACAAAGGATTCACATAACATTTCTCATGGAATCAGCTCCCTTGCAAGAAAATCCAAATGCTGCACAAGCACTTGTCCAATCAGGCTTTGATGTATCTCAAGGGATAAATATTTTTACGGCCTGTCATGAAGAAAAAGCTTTTCCTCATATTTAATTGAAATTTCCTACATTTCAATTGATATCTGTTGTTCCTTTTATTTTCCCTGTGCTCATCCAAGCATCTGGCCCCATATTTTCCTTCAGGCAGCTGAGGACAGCACTATGATCTCTTGTTAGTCTTCAATTTCTAAGGCAAAATAAACCAAATCCTTTCAACCTCTTCTACTCTCTCCTCCACAGCAAAGTGCAGAGTATATTTTTTTACAGGGCTACAGGTCTTACATCTCCAAGTCACTGCAGATGTAAAGCTGGGACAAGATTTACAAGAGAATTAGAATGGCTGCTGTTCTGGAAGAATCTCAAGATGTATTCACCCAAGCACAGGCCATAGAACAGGGGAGAAAACTTGCCTTTCTGCCCCACCATGATGTATTGTGTGTTCTGAATGCACACTAATGAATTCTGGTCAGTCTTCTGAGGCTGTTAATAAGGGCCTATTGCGGTCTTGGATACATCTATGAAAGTAAATGCCAAATACTGCAGGTAATGGCTGTGCTAAGTTACTGTCAAACTAGTGGCAATAGCTGGTCACTAAATCTTAACTGGGCATTTACTGCAGCTCAAACAAGCCAGGAATAATGAGCTTTTCCTTCCTGACTGAAAAAAAAAAAAAAAACCAACAAAAAAAGGGTCTTGAGATCCAGAAATACTTCAAGCAGGACAGAGGGACCAAGGTGATATGTGAAGAGTTTAAGGGCTCAAAGAAAGGTTTTAAAAAGGAAAAAAAAAATCCAAAGACACTACAGGGGTCTCTAGAAAGGAGGTATAAAGGCACAGTCTTTTGTATTGGGAAAGACTGCTGTGGTGGCAGGACCATGAGAAGTTAGGGAAAATACAGTAGAAAAACTCCTTGGTGAAAAAAGAAACTGCAATCTCAGAGCATCGCTCCTTTTAACTGTGCCATGTGGGGCAAAAGAATTCTACAGCACAAGCCTCCCTCAGATAAGGACCTCACACATCCTTACGGGAAGTATCTGGCAGAAGAACCACAACTAGATCTGTTCCAACATATCCTGCCATCCCTAATGGGCAATAATCAGTGCCTGTGAAGAGAGGGAAAGGGAGCTGAACCATATCTGCTCCTCCACTGCTCTTTAATCACCAGGAAAAGGGAAATCGGAACTCAGTGGGTGAAAACTGGATCACAGACTGGTTTGGGTTGGAAGGAACCTCAAAGATCACCCAATTCCACCCCCTGCCATGGCAGAAACACCTTCCACTGTCCCAGGTTGCTCCAAGCCCTGTCCAACCTGGCCTTGGACACTTCCAGGGATCCAGGGGCAGCCACAGATTCTCTGGGCACCCTGTGCCAGGGCCTCTCCACCCTCACAGGGAAGAATACATTAAATTCTCTTTTAATTAATTTTGAATGATTTTTCTCTTGATTTTTCCTATGCACTTTCGCCAGGTATCTGCAAAACTTTATTCCTGGAAATGCTGGGCTGATTTTTATCCCAAGCAGGAACTGATGATGAAATTAAAGAGAAAACATATCCTCATCAAATCAAATTACTTTGCTGTTGAATGCTTGGAGCTTTAAAATAAATAGTGCTTAGTAACAGAGGGATTTGGAAGGAAAGTCACAAAGTAGAAAAGATTATTTTGTGAAACAAGCCAGAAAAGAGCCACATAAATCTGAATGAACTGCAAAATAGAAAGATATCTGTTCCATTAACAGATTTTACATAGGTATTGAATAAAGTCCTGTGGTTTTATTAAAAAAAAAAAAAAAAAGGCTATTTAAATTCATGTCAAGCCGGTCCTATTCCATGTTTCCTGAACATCATCTTTATAAATATTTATTGATTTCAGGTGATGGTTTATGAAACTAAAAGGCAGTAAAAAAAACTTCAAATGTCTAGTTGGGTAGAACACATATTGTAAAGCTTAGTCAGGTAATTTCCCTCAAATATGACTTAATCAAATTATGTAAACCTAATTTCAGAACCCAACGCTTTTTAATCATCTGGAGGAAACACCTTTTTAGGACATAATCCCCTTTTTTACCTCCCAGTGTGTGTGGATGTTTAGATTAAACAAGTAAGTTAGAAAGAATGCTTTAAATTTTTACAATGTGCGTGCAGTTTCACCACAATTTTGGGAAGCCTCAAGCTGACCTGAAATCAAAGATTTATTTTCTGGTTCAGAAGAAATGATCCTAAATATGGGTCACTTCATAACAGGACACAGCGGGGCTTTAATTGTTTTCTATGATGCTGCTGTGCTTTCAGCTGAAAAGAATACAAAAGATGCATGCCAGTATAATCTAAACTTCTGGTATATCTTCTATAGTAAAAAATGATATTTACAGAGAAAAATACAACTGGAGAGTGCCATTAGAGACAAATAATCAAGCAATGTACTAAAAATAGGAAACACTATTAAATGCCAAAGAAATTCAAGTTTGGTACCTTACGTAATCAAACAGAATGTGTGTTTTTAAGTTTCATACTGGCTTTTTTTTTTCCCTCATTTAATTCTGTCTTCATTGATATCCAACACATGAAAAGAAGGGTCATGACCAGTTTTCAGCACTGAGTCTAACATGTACTATCAGGACCTTTGAAAGACTGTGATTCCCACTTCTGTACAGTGTTAAAAATTAATGATCGAGTTCTTGGTGTCACAAGCACAACAGTCTTGAAAAAATGATGCAGACTATCAGTGCCTCACTTTTCCTTTGTTCCCACCTGTGTCACAGCCACCACAGATAAAATAGTATTGTCTTGGACTGTAATGCAAGATGTATTCTATTCCCATCTGTTGAAACCAGTTGAAGATGTGTTTTTCTTTATCTCATAACTCTGGGAGGAAGGGTGCAGGTGTGTTTCTCTAAATGGGCTGGCTGTTAAAACCAAGTGG
>VZSR01003371.1:2188233-2211534 GCA_013398615.1 Brachypodius melanocephalos
AGCCATGCAGTGAGCCTTGATGGCCCATTAACAGCAGATATCTCCTGGAGGGAGGATGGGTTATGGAAGAGATAAAGGAAACACCTCACCAACTGGTTTTAATAGCTGGCAATAGAATTCATACTTTTGGTTATAACTTGCATTGCAACCCAAGACAGCTTGGAAATATCCAATTATTTTAAGTTGTCGGATGCCACTGTTCCTTTGTGGAGCAACGCCCTTCAAGTGTTCCTGGAAGCAATATTCTCAACACTCAGACAGGACCAAAGGACCAGAGGAGGCAAGACATGGACTTGATATAGAAAGGTCAGGCGGGGTTAAATGCCTGGTCTCCACACTTTGATTGAGTTCCTTTAAATGGGCTATGAGAAGCAGTGTGGTAACTGCAAAGTAAGTTGCAGTTTTTAATTTGTTTTCCAAGGACTCTCCATGAGCTTTTTGTCAACTGGGCTTTTCTCTTTACCCTTTCCTTTCCTTTCCTTTCCTTTCCTTTCCTTTCCTTTCCTTTCCTTTCCTTTCCTTTCCTTTCCTTTCCTTTCCTTTCCTTTCCTTTCCTTTCCTTTCCTTTCCTTTCCCCCTTCCACTCCCCTTCCTGTTTCTTTTTACTTTCTTTTTATTATTTTTATTTTGTTTCTGATTTCTTTTTGTTTTTTGCATTTTTTCTCTTATTTTCCTTCTACTTCTCTTTTTATCTCTTCCCTCTTCTTTCTCTTTTCTTCTTTGCAAAAACACGTTTTAGGAATCAGAGAGATAAAATCCCACTAGAAGAAAAGAAATTATTTCCTGTGGGCAATGTCACTGCTAATATGACATGTCCAAAAGCAGATGTTGGTTGCTTCAGGCTGCCCTATGATATTTTTTTAATCTTTGACAGTTCATCATGGGGACTGGGAGAACTGTATTCATGCAGGCATCGTTCATAAGGATCTGAAGTTGGTAACAATAGTGCAAAATTCATGCTGTCCTGAATAAACTGCTCAGCAACAGCCTTACCCTCTGCACAAGGCTTTCAACAGGGCTCCAGCTGAACCAGACATGTAATTCAGAACAGATGAAGCATAAAAACCCCATAAATATTGTACAATGGCTCAAAAAGGATCATGCATGACTGCATACATCCTAATTGTCCTTGGTTTGTATGTAAATTCAGCAGTGCAAACACCAGAGCCATGCCATGAGTGCTGCCAACGTAAATTTCTAAGCTAACCTCAGGAAACAGCGTGGGAAAACAATGCTTGATTATTAGTGCATGATTTCAGCCCAAAAAGTGGCTACCCAAGTGTTCATCTGGCAGCACAGCTGGCTCGTTGTCTGTATTAAAGGAACTATTTCCAAAGAAAAGACAGTGAAATACAAACAGAAGAGAAAACCCCCAAAAACCAAATAAGGTGCATAAAAGTTGGATGTTGCACACACTCAAGGCATGGGAGGCTGTGCTGCAGGGAGGGTTGCCATGGAGACTGAAGGATGGCAGTAAAAATGCAATAGGATCTGAGAGTGTGGTGCTGGGAGCATCCCAAACCAAGCCTCAGCTCCCACAGAAGTAGGGGCAAGTCGAGATCTGTCCCTGTTTCTTGCTAAAGCAGGCTAGCACTGGGCAAGATGAGACTGGGACAGGCAGCAAGAGTGACACAGGAGCCACCAGGACCTGTCACCTTCATAGGAGCTGTTCCCCAAGAGACAACCATCCCAGGAAGAAAAGAATTTCTTTCCTGCTCACCAAGAATGCTGCCTGTGCACAGCTTTCCTTTCTGCTGAATGAGGAGTAAGTGACTTGGCCTTTTAAATAAAATATCTTACCTCAGCTAGTCTGCCTGGTGAATCATGAGGCTTGTGTCCTACTCACACCTCTCATAAAACCTTCCCTTTCTACAACAGGGAATATTAAAAGAGTTGCTGCCTTTTTTTTTTTTTTTGGGGTTTGTTTTTTTTTTTTTTTTTGATAACTACAGCCACATCTGGAGCAGGAAGTGATCAGGGTGAGCCTTGTTATTGTGTCCAGCAGAGTACAGAGGTGACAGCCCCATCCTCTGTCCCCACACAGAGAACACAGAGGTGCTGTCACAGTGAGAGGTGTGACATTCACAGGTTGTCACTGAAGGGTTAAACCTCCACCTCAAAACACAGGACTGAAATCCTGTCCCTCTCAAAATCAATCCTATGAGAGTCCTTCAAAGAGCACAGTAGTGTGGATGCTGAGAGCCTGGTCAGAGAGGAATTTTCAAGTATCAGACAGCAGCAGAGAGCAAAAGTCAGATAACTTTCCCATACACTGGTCTGGGAAGATGTGAGAAAGCTCATGAAGGAATCAAAACAATCCTTGCAGCTGTTGTCTTGCACTTATTGACTTGCAAGATGTTTATGAAGGGGTGGTGGTTCTAATTAGCCAATGATGGTGAGGGGTGTTAATTGGAGGACCAATCATGTCCAGCTGTCTCCAAACAGTCTACAAAAGTTGTGATTTCTAATAAATTGTGAGATATTCCTTCTGAGAGGACTTGGAGTCTATGTTGCTTTTCAACCATCTCTAATACAATAGGTACAGACTAGGGCCACATTTCTCACATGAAATGTTAACTCCAGCAGAGCAGATGTTGTCTGCATGGGCAGCAGCCCCCACTGAGGCTTTGGGGACTGAGGCTGCTCAACCCCATGTGTTTCTTTCTGATGGGTTTTCATGTTCACCGCCACCCTGAGCCCACACAAAATCCCACTGACCAAACGGTGCCTGAGGTAGGATTCACGTGGATAGGAGGATCTCTCATTCCTACATCAATTCACTCTTCTCTTGCCTCTTCCTCTTGGTGACAACAAGATAAAAGCTAACAGAAAGTCAGACAACTTACAGTGATAGTGTTTTTCCTTTGTATCCTTTTGACTTTTAAATTTTTTTTTCATTTTTGTGTTTTCTTTTGAATACACCTCTCATTTGTCCTTCTGCTGAGTTTTCCAGCAAGGGAAACTAACTGGCTTTCTACATGCTAGACCCTGGGAATGAAATTATGTGTTTATAGTCCAATAAGGTAGAATATGGAACCCTGCAGGTAAACAGGGAGTGAACAAATTTATCAGTATCGATACCGTAATAGGTGTCAGTGGTGGTAAATTTATAATCAGTAATTTTTGTTAAAGACAATTCTGAAAAAAAAAAAAAAAAAAAAAAAGCCAAAGAAACAAAACCTCAAATTGCAGTTCCCAAAGCCCTTTCAAAGCCTACAGTCCTGGGTACATTCTCTCCATACAAGAAGCTGAAGATTCTTTTATGTGCAAAGCACATTGTTCAGATCGAGTATGGAAACAGTATTGAAAGAATTACCTGTTATTAAAGGAAAATTATTGGGACCATTTTTGGTCCAAAATTACAATGTGTAGTTGATTAATGGAGCATGCCCATGAGGGGAAATAAAATTTATAAATGAAACTCTGAAAGCTGCTAAAAAATTCTTAAAATGCCTAAGAACTATTTTTCTCTGAACAGGTGTGATGGATGTATGAGACCATTTATCACAGCCAAGAAGTTTATGGTTTTTAATCAGGTAAGAAAGTTAAACAGTAGAGAAAACTTATACATAATTTCTAAATCATTGAAATTATTTCTTGTGCCTATGGAAAAGCAACTCCTTCCACATATTACTAAGTTCTTCTCTCCTTTTAGTCATTGGTTGATCAACATCTCTCTGAGTAATAGAATATTATTTCTTGCAAATCATCCTATCATGCCCACATAAATAAAAGATAGTAATCACCTGCTCCCTGTAAATAGTTCTGCTTATCAAGTGTTGGAAGTTTTTAAATTTGTTTTTAATTTTAAAAATGCCCATTTGGAAAAAGCATATCAGCAACATGCAATAGCAAACTCTTCTGAAGTTACATATGCAGATATTTCTTGTGCTAAAATGAAAGTGATATAATCAATCTAAATCCTCTTTTTGCTGCTCTATGCTTCCATATAATCTTTAACTGTATGTAATTTTTTTTTCCTCACCATAGGAATTCAACCTTTTGCAATCAGCATTTTGGATAGTTATTGAGGAAATGTAAGCAAGAGACCTGAAGCTCTCTCTCAGAAGTTTGGGCTCTGTAAATGTTTTTGAATTCAAAGTTTTCCAGATGAAATGCGGAAGGAGACCTTAACGTTCACTGTATTCATTATATATATTTGTAATCCACATATTTCATTAATTGCTGTAGTTTACCTACTGAGTTAGCAGATCTAAGGGAGTTGCTTTAGCAGTTCATAAACTCTAAAGATTACCAAGCTGTTACTCCAGTGTTTCTTCAATATTCCATTTCTTCCATGTGCATCACAGTCTGTGCTGCTTCAGGAAAAGTCCATATTTTGATGACACGGTGGATTGAGCCTATTTTTACCCCTGCTGAATGGAATACTACTTAACACAGTTTCTTTACAAGCTAATTATCCTGGTTCATGCAGTGTTTTGTGGCTTAGATGATCTTTCTTTTGACTCCACACCACCCATCCTTTACAAAATCTCTTGTCATGCACAGAATCTGTAAAAAATTGGGACTTTGAATCTTAAGTCCTGCAAAACTAGCTAGACTGGGAAACATGACAGTGCCTTGTGAAGAAGCACATATTTTTAAATAAGGGAAAAACCTAGGATTTAAAAAATTCACACATTTTCTATTCACCAGGTTGTCATTCCCATGTCAGACTTTGGCAAATTTTGCTGGTATCTGACTACTATGCCATCAGTGAGAGGTAAAAATAAATACACACCAAGTGTGGCTGCTTCTTCACCTCGATACTAACCTCCCACCCCACCTGCCTGGGATCTCAATCCATGCAGGCAGCACTATCCAGGTTGTTGGTTTTGGCACCATGCTTTATATTATTTATATAATCACTGTGTGTGTTTGCAACCCCTCCCTCCATGATGTGTGGCTTGATCCTTTGCATACCCAAAGAAGCTTTCAAGCTGTTTTAGAAAGTGCCAGGCTTTAAAAAAAATCATTTACCCTGTTCCTGTTAGACTTGTGATTTCTACAAGATATCAGCCTTCAACTTTGCACTATTATTGATCTCCTGTTTTTCCTATCAACACTTCTACTCCTCACATCCACTGCTGAAAAAGTCACTCTAAATGTTTGTGAAGAACTTCTATTATCAGCTTCAAATAATTTTTTAAAACCTGCCTTGTCTCAGATTACCTATTCCTCCAGTTTTTTACCAGCTACAGGGATTTTTTTTTTAAATGCAGCTTTCTCAGTGTCTATTTAAATTTGTGTCTTACTGCTGGGATAACTTTCCAGATCCCCCTTGTTGACCCAAAGAACACAAACACCATTCTTTTTCTCTCTTGCACCACTCTTTCCTATGCATTGATCTATGATTAGAGCTCTTAAGGGTCTAATCAGGGCTTGAGTGATGCAATTAAGATTAATATTTATAATGATATTGGTATAGTGAGCCTCTAACAAAAATTACCAATTGTTTTGGAGGAAGATCTGTGACCTTAGATATTTAAATCCCAGCTGCCTCAATCCTATAACTTTAAGTATTTAAATCTCAGCTCCCTCAAGGAATGAAATAATTACCCCAAAGAATAAAGCAGTTGATGATGAGTGGACCAAGTCACTTGCTGGATGTACTTTTATTTCTTTCTATGATTTATGATGCCGCAGCACCAGTCCTTACAGCTCCATGGTTGTTTGAATATAAAGCCTGAGTTTCAGTACAAACCCTGGCATCTCTCCTCTGGAGGGGCTGGCAAGGAGAAAGTCTTGCTCCAAAGCACACTGTGCTCTTGAGCTTCCAGAAACCTCTGCTTGAAGAGTGGCACTCCTCAGAATCATCATGGGAACCTGTGATGTGGTCAGCAGGGTATGACAAAAAAGGCAACAGGAAGAAGAAAAGCAGAAATGGACTGAAGCAAGCTGAGGACTGTCATTAAAAAAATACCCAGGCAGTGGTAGGAGCTGTCATGGAATTCCTTAGTGATGCTGGGGGACATATATCAGAAAGGTCTGGGTTGTTTGCTTGAGACAATAAATAAAGAAATGGGTACTCAAGTAAAAACATTGGGGAAGGTTTCTAAAGATGTGTGGATCAAAAAGCACTTCAAAACCAGACTCACATTCAGATCTGTGGGACATGTTTGCCAAGTAACAAAATATTGCAGTTTCTTTCATGTGAGGGAAAATATATGTTTCCTTCTGCAAGGTAAACAAACCCAAAGCAGTTGCAGATTCCAGGAAGCTGAAGCCAGACCAGCAGCTGGTCACTCAGGATTCCTGCAAATACCCTGGGCAATCTCCTTGTTACCTGCCAGTTATTGTTGCCAGAGCATTCATGTAGTTATTCAGTTTGTTTAACTGTTCTGTAGGAAATAGGAAATTTTATATTTTATATTTCTTTTTGAGGTGGAAAAAATTCCTTCCTTCTAAGGGAAAAATGTGGGAGGGATGAATAAACCTCTTAAGACATCAAAAAGATTAAAAAGTGCCTGTTCAATACAGACAAAAACACAATGTACTCACTTTGTTAACTTTATCCAGAGCTGCTTCAGGGCACTTCCAGCCTGCCTGCTTCAATTAAAAAACTCACCATAAAATGGACAATATCATATTTCTCCTATACCTTACATTGTCTACACCTTCCCTGAAGGTCAAATGGTAAAAGGCACTAGTATGGAAATTACAGGAATAATTTTAGGAGTTCATCAAGGAGATCTTGGAGCTACAAAGCCCTGTGCAGAATGAAGCAAACTATCCCATTCTGTACTCTAACACCTTTATGGATATGAACATCTGAAATACACATTTCATGAATGATTGTCCTGCAGAAAAATACTGGGCATTATGAAGGCATACACTGCAAGTGGTGAAACTGCTTTGTCACAAGGTTGGACATTAAAATTTCTTCATGAACAGCCTGGTCAAACATTGGAATGGACTGCTCAAGGGAGTGGTGAAGTCACCATCCCTGGAAGTGTTTGAAAAACACAGAAATGTCGTGCTCAGGGACGTGGCTTAGTGGTGGCTTGGGAGTACTGGGTGAATGGTTTGGATCTTGGAGGCCTTTTCCAACCTAAACCGTTCTGTGATTCTATAAGAAAAACAGATTAGAACATATATCAATTAGGTAGAGTAAGGAGTGCATTCTTTTGGTGGCTTTTCTTAGGATAATTCTTTACCCATTGACAAGTTCTACACATCAAGTGAGATATTCCACGACTTTTTTTGCTGGGGAAGAACTACACAGAAAATTTACTGTGCACATAGCTCAGCAGAGAGCAGGAGGGTAAGAGATGAAGTTGGGACCTTTGAGTCTTCTTAGAATCACATAACTTTGGCTGCAACAAAAATTTAGGATGCAGGAAACTGTTAATTACTAGTGTTGTTGGCTGTACACCCAAAATAGTGTTGGAATAAATCCTTGATGACCAACAAGTTCCACTGTGTAGTGCTGACTTGTGCTGGAGTGTTTCTGCCATCAGCAGCCTCCAGAGTACACCAAATCAATATTTTCCATTGACTGGGGGAAGCTGTAGAGTTATGACCACCAGACATCTCTCTCCTGGTCACTTTATCCCTTGCTTCCTCACACTTGGCCCCAATGTTCCTCTGCCCTTTTCCACCCTCACAACACTGCTGCAGGTTCCTTTTCCAGACTGAGGCAGGGTGGATATTTATTCTGTGTCTAAAAACATTTCTTTGGGGAAAATAACTGAATTAATCAATTTATTCCACCTCCTCTGTCCTCACAGCCCTTTAGTCTAAATGCCAAACACAGCAGAAGTTAGAACATCTGGTTCTGTGTTCTTTTGTTAGGCAGACATGGGCTTTAAAACAGGATCCTCTTCTTATATTGGATCTATTTCAGTTCCAGTTATGAAGTGCACAAGTCCTTTACAACCCTAATAAAAATCTCCTGCTGTAGTAAATCAGATTTTCCACCAAAAATTTGTCCAGCTGTGTTCCCATTTTGTCAATCAAGGTGGCACTTCGCGTGCCACAGGAGTCAGATGGACCCTGACCTGACTTCAGCTTTGGTGTGCACCCTGAAATTCCTTTTCCACAAAAACCAGACCATTCCCTGCTGACTGTAGAGTAGATCCCTGAATAGGAAAATGGGATTGTTTGCCACCAGACCATTAACGTAATCCACAGATTTCTTTTTTGCTTTTGGTCCTTGGAAGTACATCTACTGCTGGTGCAAATTTTTTACCTGCAAATTTCCTGTAGGTGACATGAACTAGATAATAATAATAACAACATGAAATAAGGATTAGTTGAGTTTAACATTAGAGGAATGTAGAATTGCCTGCAAGCTGCTGTCTTCCCCTTCATGGCATTCCTCTCATTCCGTGAGATCAAGTATTTTGTCTTTCGAATTATTATCAGCCAAACAGATGGCAAGAGCCCAAGTGTGCCTCACTGACAGGTATTTTCAGAAAGCTTTTCATTAAAGGATAATGGGATAAATTCAATATTCAGCCACATGAAGGTACAGCCAGCCTGTGGCCCTGGAATTACTCCATATACAAGCTAGGAAAACACCCACACAGAGCAGAATTTCGTCCATTATCTTTAGGATTAATGCCTGAATGACGTAGATCTGTCAGCATTTCCTGCAAATGTAATTGTATTGCACTTTACTATGGATATTATTAATTAACACTCCATTTGCAGGCGATCTAATCAGTTAATATACGCCTTTGAAAAATGTAGTATTGCCCTACTGCAAATGGGTGTTTAAACTGACTTGTAGAAATCTATTTCTGGCTCTTTGCATTCCAATATTCCTATTTCTAACTTCATTGCTTCAACATTTGGCAGGGAACACTTAGACTGTGTCAGGCATCCCGTGATCAGTATCCATGGGCTAAAAATGTTGGGAGAAACCAGTGTGAAAGCTGCAGGGTTTCCTCTAAAAGTACGAGCTCTCTGTTTGAGCTCACTCTCAAACAGCATATTTGACAAGCAAAAAATTAAATAAATTATCAACAGTTTTGCTAAGATGCATTCCTTGTCAGCATGAGTGAGCTCTCACAGATTTTGAATGGACATGTGTGTAGATGTTAATCAGGAGAGAAAATGAATGGAAGTGCAACACAATCCATTTAGGAGAAGTTCTTCATTTATGCAGAAATAATAAAGAGTCTCAAATTCATGATTAAACATAAAAATTACGAGAGACCTTTACTCCTCCTCTGCCAGTATTTCCACACTTCTTGCTTTGTGTGAAGCTGTAATTTGTTGATTAAATTAACATTTTCTATAAGCATGTTCATGGAATGAGCAGCAAGGGTTATTACAGTCTTAAAGCAGTTTCCTTGGCATTTTACAAGGCAAGCATAAATCGCATTTCAAATTTCAGAGTTTTCACTTCCCTCGAGGGTCTTCAGTGAGAAACGTGCTAACTTAGGCAAAAGAAAATGAAATGCCTGTATTTTTGGAGCAGTGTTGGAAGAGTGAAGTAAGTATAGGATGGAGGAATATTTGGGAAAAAACCCAGCATGGATACCTTCATCCTTGTTGTGTGGCCTAGAATTTAGGTATTTTGCTGAGTTTAGAAACATTGCAATAACATTTATTGATTTACCAGATTATCATCCTGCTTTCTGTAGTGCCTTAGAAAGAAGACTGAACCATTTATATAAAAGGTTAAGGAATAGAATTAAAAAAAAAAAAAAAAAACTATCTGGAGAACAAATTACAAATCTGTCAGCCCAGATATTCTCAAGCACTTGGAATCAATCAGCAGCACACCAGATTATCAGCAATGTATTACAGTGTCATTTGTAGATCACTACATAAATATTCATATAGAGAAACAAAAACTCTTTAATCACAATTGTTCATTTACAAGAAAAATGGGGACAAAGCGAAGAGGGACAGTTGTAAGTATGTGGAGGTTATGTAAATGCTCAGGAAAAACTTTGCAGTTTAGACAGAAATATTTTTGTGGCTTAACCACACATAACATAAATGTATTTTATGCTTCCATCAGAATCATAGAATGGTTTGGGTTGGAAGGCACCTTAAAGATCATCCATTCCACTCTCCCTGTCCATGAGACAACTTCCACTGTCCCAGTTTGCTCCATGTTGTGTCCAACCTGGCCTTGGACACTTCCAGAGATCCATGGACATCCACAGCTTCTCTGGGCACCCTGTGCCAGGGCCTCTCCAGTCTCACAGGGAAGGATTTCTTCCTAATATCCAATCTAAACCTGAAGCTTGAAAAATTCAGGCAAAAGCACATATTTCAACAATGACAGTAACTGGAACAGTTTATCTCAGAACCCATTACAATAATGCTACCAGGACTCAGATTCATCTCTATCTGAACATCAACCCACAAGCATCATCTTTGCTATCTCTGATCCTTTTCCTTATCATGGTGCAGGTATGGCCACAGCTGCTTCTTCTGCTCAGGATCATGCATTTGTTTGCCAGTCACAGCCCCATTCATTATGCTCCTTGAGCACATCTCTACTCCACGAGGAGCACATCTGAGGTCATCTTTAGCAGCCAGGCTTGCCATGCATGCAGGCAGATGATTTGCAGCAACAAAGTTGGGTTTGGAACAAGGCCCTGATGATTTATCCATAAGACTAGGAGGGATTGCAAGCTTAAATCTACTGCAACAGCTTCTTCCTTTCCACTGTGGGACAGATAAACAGCAGCATGGAAGGAAAGCAAAGTATTCCCAGACCAAGCCACTCCCATCCCAGAACAGTCAGTCCTGGTTATCACTGCACTTCTAGAGCATGATATCTTCCAGAATGAAATTTATAGGCACTTTGAGTACCTCCTTGCAAAAAGAGAGGAAAATTAGTCTAGTGGGGCAAAGATTTGCCTTGCATAACCTCATGATTTTTCAAGTCTCCTCTAAAAGCCAGGTTAGACTGGCTGCACGATGCCAAAGGGTGGATGAGAGTCAGAATTCTTCTGGAAAAGGGAATGAAAGTGAAACACCAAAACTCTGCTGAAAAAGAAGAGAAGGCAGAATTTGTCCCACACACATTTATGTCAGTGGTACACATAAATATTAAGACTATAATGCCAGTTCCACAGCCAGCTGGCTCTGCTGCTGTAGCTCTCTCCTTTCAGAATCCTGGCTTGCAAATTGCTTTTCATTTCTTTTGGCTTCACTGGGCCAAATTCCAATTTACCTGGAGAGAGAGAGAAAGTGGGATGGGAGGCTGAGAACATGCACAGAAATAGTAGCTGAATCTTGATGGACCTAGCAACAGCTGCAGAAGCTTCATTCCTATAAAATATTATTACTTTTTCATCTTCAGATAAACTAATGTGACATGCAATGACGAGGATAGATGAGATAAATGGTAATGGATAAAGATGCCACCTTACTATATCTCAGTGGATGTAACTGGGGAGTTGCAGTTTGGTCTTTTATTTTTTTTTTTAAGCACATGAAGGATATTTTCTTCGTGTCAGTTTTGATCTTGTCTAAGAGAATGAGTTGTAAATTTAGAAAAAATTGCTTTGCTTGACATTCATTTCTTCATTACCAGAATAGATTTGGAGTACTTAAAAAAAGCTTTCACAGAGTGACTGCTTGAATGAGTGAAATAAAAAAAAATAGCAACAATAAAAAACCCTAAATACAATCAAGAGAGATTATAAATGTCTCATTAAAATTGATGACAAAAGCTCACTCCCCCTCATCAGCATCCAAATCCTTAATCCCAAAAAGGAATAGGACATTAAAAAGCTTCCTTGGAATTAACATGCTACCAAATTTTTCCTTCCAAGCCCATGTAATCACAGAGGCCCAATTCCTGCAGAATTATCAGTGTTTATTCACCAGGAATTACAACTGATTTACAGCCACGTGTATGAGAGAAACAACAAAACTAACAGGTGAACTTTTCCATAATATTAACAACAAAAACTCCTTTGTGTAATAATATTTTTCACTGTGTCATTTTGCTAAGTGCTGACATGATAATCATCCACAAAGGATATTAGGAAAGGAGAGTAAAATTTTAGGTCCTTTGGGGAGCATAACTAAGAGTAAGGGAATGCAATCAAAACTAGAAAAATCAGTGACCCCTACCTCTTCACACCCACCAAGCAATATCACACTTTCTATTCTGAGTCCCTAATTAATTGCTATGTCTGTTTTTTGATTACACTTGTTGGGTGTTTACAGAGTACCATGTTCTTGCTCACTGCTGGGTGAGGCAGCATTAATGGACTGGTTTCTGTAGGAAATGTGAGTGTAGAGAGTGTGTGTTTACAGGAGTAAGTCATTAGGCTATCTAAGAGCTTAATAGGAACCGACTTTGAAACGTGTAATTTTGTGCATTTAATCTTACAAGAGAAGTGTGAAAACCCCGGAACTGAGGCTTTTGGAAAATATCTGCAGTGTAAAACCTTGGTGCAGTTGTTTTAGAAGTCCTTCAATTGGAATATTTTTCTATTCACCCTCCAGGCCACGAGAATCATCCAATTTCCAGTGCATTATTAGAGCCTTTTTCCTGAGTGCAACCTGGGAAATGGCTGCTGATCACATGGATTTTTCAGGCAGTGGCAAGAGGCTATTTTGTGCCCCTGGCTTTCTGAGCTGCCCCACAAGGTGACAGATGCTCATGTGGAAATGACCCAGAGGAAATCACTACAGGCTTCCTTCAGGTCCCTGGAAATGAAGGTATCCAGGAGCAGCACCAGGTTTACCCCAGGCTGCCACCCAGTTGGAGCCTGGCTTTGAGGGATATGCCTTGGACAGAGGTCTGCAAAGAGCAGCTTGCAAAATAAGTCACTGGCAGAAGCCTGTTGCTGGGTGACATCTCCCCAGGCTCCCCTCTGACCCAAAGAACCACTGAACACAGGTTTTGTCCCTTTTGGTCAGCTGTACTGGGTATGTGCAGTAGATTTTGGTGGATAGTAGTGGCATCTTCTCACTTCAAAGGGAAATTTGATCTGCCTGATGGAGAGAGGGCACAGCTCAGGCAGAACTCCAACAGTTGTAATCAAATAAATGAAGTCTCATCATCTGCCTTTTGCTGTGAAAACACCAGATCACAGAACTCACATTTGATACAGAAATTGGATATTAGACACTAGAAAAGTCTCTGGATTCTAATGAAAACTCAGGACTTTAGGTTCTCTTCAAATTAACACAATTTTTCACCTGAATGACTGCAACTAAAGAGAGATAGGTATGCACTTCTCAGCTGCAGAAAACTGAGGACTACTTTCCTTCTTTTGGGGAGCTGAACTTTCTTTTTTTTTTCAATTGTGCTTCATCTTCCTTATTCCTCCTCACATACATTAGCTCCTACCTAAATCCTTCACACAGCATTTAGAACCAAATAAAGCATTAATATGTTCATCTGTGTGAAATGTTCTCTTAACTATTACCTCGGGCAGTCATTTAGTTGGATCTGATAGGGAAATGCATTGACATTGTTAAGGTTAATGACCCAATGATTAACAATACACATTTTGCAGCTCAGTGCTCCCAGCCACTGTCTCAGAGTAATGTGAACAACGACATGTATATTATGCTACAATATATGGAATGGAGCCTTTCTTCCCACATAATAAGTGCTGTAAAAGAAATCAGCCCGTGCTCAAATTGGTAGTTTGAAAAGATGGACACAGTTTTACACTTATCAAAAATGTGAGGAATCTCACAAAGCTGACAGATGATATTATATTAATCCTGATTAGCTCGTAAAACCAGTCAGCTTACACATAATTTGTGTCCCACCGCATTGAGCTAAATCACCTGCAATTTAGAAAAAAAGAGACACTTTTTATGCCTATAATGATGTCTTAGCTGGATTATCCACAGCTCAGATCTGAGTTGAGCTGATGATCCACTTGACTGCACTTGTGTGCAGAGCTCAGGGCATGGCCTGTGGGCTGAGTGTGGGCACACAGCTGTGCTTGGCAGAAGGGCAGAGCAGAGGGAAGAGCCCCCCAAAACTGAGAGTGGAGCATGAGTGGGGGATGTCTCACTGTGTGCATCATGGTGGGCTTGATGCCTTGGGAAAGCTGACCTGAAACAGAGACTGGACAGAGCCAGAGGATAAAGCAAGCATTTATTGAAAGCCATCCAGGATTCACCCTGGGCAGGAAAGGGCCTGTCCAGGGCTACACCCAGGGTGGACCCAAAATGGTCACAAAATGGACAACTGGTCATGAGGTCTCACACTTTCATAAGTTTTGGTCCATTTGGGTATTGGGGTTTAATTGTCCAATTCCAGCTTCAGGTTATGAGGTCTCATCCTTGTTGTTTTCTCTCTTCAGCCCACTGTTTGTGCTTTTGGGCTGAAAGCTGTCCTTGGTCCTCTGCAGGAAAAGGATTTGGTTTTTTTCCCTACCCTGTGAAGAGCTGACTGACACTGAATATGAAGCTCAGAAGTACACCTAAGCAGCACAGAATCTGAAAATATGAAAGCTAAAGCTTAGGGCATCAGGTTCACTGGTGTTACACAGGTGAACCATCCTCTGGAAGTGGGATCTGTGTTTGAGTGCAACAACAGCAGCTGCAACAAGGTTCCTTCTCCTTTAATTCCAGATTCTGTGGATGTCTTTGACTCTCACAACAGATCTCACTACAGTAATCTCACTCAGTGTCCTTTAAAAACCAGAATTTCCTCTCTTAGGTTTATCACGTTGTTTTGAGAGCACTGATGTTTACAAAAAGCACAACTGCAAGAAATTACCATTTCAGGAATGCAATCCCCATTTGAGCATTCTAAAATAATTTATAAACACTAAGTAATTCACTAAGTTTCACAGCACCCCACTTTTATTATTAGCATTGCATTAGCATTTTCAAGCATTTCACAGGATTCAAATCTGTGTTGGGACTTGCTTGTACTAGATAATTTTCAGGTTAATTTTAGCCATAACATAATGAACTAAGCAAGTAATCAGGACAGTGGCAAGTTTTGCTAAAGAAGGACAGAAACAAGATGATGTTGTTAGTCATACCTGTCATGAAAGAATCTTAACAGATTAGTGAATACATTTATTTTTATTTATTCATTATAAATTAGGAGGTGAGTTGAGACATAGCTGACAACATACCAGTCCTATTTGGTTTCCAAATTTAGGCACTTGAACGTTCTGTTTTTCTGGAGGCCTGTTCAATAATATGTTCTGCTTAATTAGTGGAAGAGGTAAGTATTCACAGTCTCTGAAAGTTTTAACAGTCTTTAGGTAATTAAGCATTAACTGAAGCAACTTTCTTAATTATTTAGATAAAAACCACGGAACTAGGGCCCAGATTCTCATTCACATTTACATTTTAGATCACTGCAGGAACAGTTATATGCTATAAATTACACAGCAGATATAAATGGGTTAAAACATACATTATGTTATTTTATATACTATTACGTGTTCCTTCTGGAATAGATTGCCCAGAGAAGCTGTGGCTGAACCATCCCTGGAAGTGTTTAAGTCTGGATGGGGCTTGGAGCAACCTGGGATAGAGGAAGGTGCCCCTGCCCATGGCAGGGGGGTGGAACTGAAAGGTCTTTAAGGTCCCTTCCAACCCAAACCATTCTATGATTCTAAAATATTAGTCCTGAATAATGATTTTAAGGGAAGGAATACATCTCAAAGGGTCACTGAAAAAGGCACATCTTTCTTCTCAATAATCTACATCTGAGCCCCACCTTTCCCTCACACTGGCTCAGGCAATACAAGATTTCAGAGGTCTGAAGTGTCAGGAAGATGTGTGAGCTGAGGATTGGGAAATTCCCATTCCCCTACATCTCCTTGAAGCAGAAAATGCTGCACCAGGCAACCAGGCAGCATGGAAAGGCATTCCAGCGGGATCAGCACCAGAATGCATCTCAGTGCCATGAAATTCGGTCACTTCTGAGCACCAGATGCAGAAAGTACAGGATAATCCACTCCAGTCACATAAGAGGAGAAAATTTCATGAAGAGAAATAGCTCTCTTTCATAAGAAAACCAGGATGAAAGGCTACAACTTGAAGGCATGGATCAAAGAAGAGGAGGTGGGAGGCAAATGTTCTGTTCCACACTTGACAGACGTGGCAGATGCAGCCAAGATATTGGCAGTAAGGCAGGCCAAAGACACAGAGCTGTTAAGCAAAAATGTCTTTTGTTTAATTCTCCCCCTTTACCTCCAGAACCTCACAGAAACAGACAAGGCTGCCTGACTCACCCTGGACTGCTTTTGAAATGGTGTCTCAATAATTGCTTTACTGGCTCTGTACCTGCTCAGTGTTTGTGACATTTTCTGCTCAGGAATCCATGGCTTGTTTAATGTCTGTGCAACTTCCCCTTGTTCCAGGACAGGGAATTTTGAGTGAAGCTATGAATAGATGAAATCTCTTTGGTCATCAGCTTAAATCATAAGCTTAGAATCATAAATGATGATAGTCATAAATGATCTCTTCAGTCATCAGCTTAGAATCATTAATGATTTAGGCTAGAAAAACCCTCTAAAACTGCAGAGTGCAACCCTTAACCTCACCTTTCCCAGGCTACCCCTAAACCATGTCCCTAAGCACCACATCTACCTGTCTTAAATCCTTCCATGGATGGTGATTCCACCACTGTCCTGGGCAGCCCATTCCAAGGTTTGACAACCCTTTCAGGAAAGAGATTTTTTTGTAATATCCAATCTAAACACCCCCTGGAGTAACCTGAGGCCATTTTCTCTTGCCTTGTACAATTATGCACTGTTAAGCACCTGCTTGTGCCAGCTCTATAAAGTAAATTCTCCTCTGCAATCTGAATGGTTGCTTGCAAATTATCAGAGAATCACAGTATTTTTGAGTTGGAAAGATCCTTAAAACCCACCCAGTTCCACCCCCTGCCATGGGCAGGGACACCTTCCACTGTCCCAGGTTGCTCCAAGCCCTGTCCAACCTGGCCTTGGACACTTCCAGGGATCCAGGGGCAGCCACAGCTTCTCTGGGCACCCTGTGCCAGGGCATCCCCACCCTCACAGGGAACAATTTCTTCCCAATATCTAATCAAACTTCCTTCAGTTTAAGGCCATTCCCCCTTGTCCTGTCATTACACGCCCTTGTGAAAACGAAAAGCGCCTCTTCAGCTTTCTTGTAAATCTCTTTAGGTACTGGAAGGAAAGGACTTCAGGTGATCCTGTTAAAATTGTTCTCAGAACATTCAGTTATTAACAAAAAGGTTTTAAATTTTTATCAGTCCAGATTTAAAAAACAACAGTGGTTGTTCCAATTGTGGTCTTTCCCTCTGCATTCAACAGTATAAATAGATGGTTGGAATATAGGCTAAGTTTTACATTTTTTTATCAAAGTTACCTTTTCATATCAAAACTGCATATTACTTTACCTACTGTCTAATTTCCTTAGTCTTTCACTTTGCAAAAGCTAAATATATATTGAATTGAAGTGTTTTCTATGATTCAGTATAACACATGACTAAGATATTGCTAAATCTTTGCAGTATTGGAGATAAGCTCTTTGTCTAACAAGGTCTTTGTAGAAGGATGTGAAAAGTAGAGATCATTTATAGCAATGCATTCATCAGACATGGGTTTTGGCAGCTATTTAAACAACAATGTGGCAGCAAGTCAATCTTCCTTCCATCACAGCAGATACATGATACACTTCATTGTGCTCATGGCAAGAGTTTCACTCTCTTAAAAAAAAACCCCACGGATATCTTTACAAAATTTGAAATGTATATCTAAAAAGATGCATTTTATGATCATTCCCCTGCCCAACATAAACAATTGGACATTTAAATGGAGGTCAAAGTGTTTAGGTTTACATATTATTTTTCCTTTTCTCATGAAGTATCACAAAGTTTCAAGGCACGAGGTACATTTGACAGATAATTTAGATTTTTTTTTTTGTTAAAAAAACCTCATTATGATACAGAAAATACTTTATGTAAACTGAGGATCACAATTCAACAGTCTTCAGAAACTTGCAGTGTTTAGTCAAACTAAACTGACCCCACTTAATCATCACTGGAAGATAATACAAAATTTAATGTCAGCTACCTGAAGCTTGCACTAAAATCACCTGCTAATTGCTGATGCTCCATCCCTGCTAATGACCTCAAATGATCAGGCTTTTTATACCCAACATTATTTGTGACTTCAGAAGGGAAGAGGAAGGGAAGGGAAGGGAAGGGAAGGGAAGGGAAGGGAAGGGAAGGGAAGGGAAGGGAAGGGAAGGGAAGGGAAGGGAAGGGAAGGGAAGGGAAGGGAAGGATCAAGAATTTTTAAAAACAGTCAGTATACATGTGCAAATATGACGTTTCCAATTCTGTGTCTGGAAGTGAAATTTCTCAATTATCACAGTGGCTGTGAAGCCACACAGAAAGATCAATCTAATCCAGAACCAAGTGTTTCCCTGAGCTAACCAGGTTAAGGTTAACCAGCATCCTAACAAGGACCCACTCAGAGATAGATAAATATGAAACAAATCCTAAATTCCTGATCCAAGACAGCTTAGATGCTTGACTATTCAATCCTTTGCCTAAGGGTTGAGCTTTAAGGTTCCACCAAAGATTTAGTTTTCTGAATAGATTAGATAGACAAAGGATATTCCAGGTAATCTGGACTGAGCTGACCTGCTCCATGAAGAGGCACTGCAAGGTCCAGAAGGAGGAATCTGCACCAATAATCTGCATTGCTGATTTCATGGCTAATGACAACTGCTCCTTGTTTTGCAAGGAGAGTGACCAGCACATCAACCACAGCAATTATTAAAACTGCAGAAAACTTCAAAGCTCTATAAAAACACTGAATATTTGGAAACAGTGTCATGTCAGTACAGACAAGGGGGCTTTTACTCTTAATTGTGTTTGTAAATGATCTTCTATCACAGGCAAAAAAGCTGAGCACCACTGAATATCTATAAGAAGCAGAAATGTTAATCGTAGTTAAATTAATTCTGCCTTCATCAGAGCAAACAAAATGCCACTTTCCCTGTAACAAGCCTGCACAAACAAATTATTTCTAAATGAGGCAGCATCATCCTGCCAGTTCTCTTGCAGGGCTCAGTTCTACCTTCTGCTGCTTCTCTTACTCTGTTTGGAAATTTTCTTTCATGGGGGAAGGCAAGATTTCTGCTGTGTGGAAACACCACACAGTAAAACACATACATAAAGGAGATGAAAACCACATTGGCCCGAACGCATCTTACTCAACTTTAGAGAATTAACTCAGGCGCCTATTCACCCTAGACTTTGCTAGAAGATGTTCGAAAGAAAGCAAAATGGGCATTTCTGAAGTGTGAATTAGATCTAGAGGTATACCCACAGAGTATAGAAAGGTTTCCAAGGAACAAAATACTTCCTCACATAGGTAGTAAGCTGGAGTGGATTTAAGTCCTCCTGCATTTGAAGCACAGCCTTGAAATGTGGAGAATAAGAGGATAAGACAGAATGGCAAGGTGTCAACATTTAGGACTGTAAGATGTTTTGCATCATCAGAATGGGAAGGTGAGAAAGGTGTGATGATCCTTATTTTAATATTAATATCTATCCTTTAAAGCAGAGACCCTGAGACCTCACTGGGGTGTTTACTCATTGCTTATTAAGACAGTTTTCTAGTCTAAAATGACAAGGCAGAAATCAAAGGCGTTATCCTTTTATTAGAGGAAGGAAATTAGGACAAGAAATTAAACAGTTTGCCTTAGGTGACCCATTAAAACACTTGGTAAGAAGGGAATATCTGACAGACCTCCTGAATCCCAGTCAGACACTCCAACCACTTAAATTGCCATTTCTCCAACTGTTTAATCATCTGGCCATGTTCCACAACCTGGAAGTGATTGGACATGGTCAAGAAAAGGAGTGGAGGGCAAGGGAGATCTCCTTCGTTTCTGTGTCTTGCCTTTACCCAGCTAAAGGAAAAGCTTTTCTTATCCTTGATTTTCAAATCATAGTCTAAGACTTTTTTCCCCAAGAACATCTTTCTTTTTTTACCTCCCTCTTGCCTCCATCCTTCCTGCTTCCTTTCCCTATATGGTTCCTTTAGTTGCGTAGCAACAGCACGTTCCTTAAAAAAGGGACTTGCTGGATATAAATGACTGAATGACAAAAAGTGAGTTGTGCAGGGTCTTAACAAGACCATAAACCAACCGCATTTTCTGGCTGTCTCTTTTCAAAGTAATAGCTGAGGAGGTGTGTGGGCTGAGGGGAGGTAAGAGTCAAAAAGAATCAGCATTTTTGCCACTCATTTCCAGCTTTCCCTTTCCAGGACCCTGGCCAGGGTCCTCTGCAGCTTCCTGTGTTTGGAAAGACCAAAGGAGAGCGTGGTAAACAAGGAATGAGAGTTTAAGAACCAAGCAGCTGATGAGAAACACACACCAAGGAAACAAAAGAAAGGAAATAAACCTGGTGTTTTTGCTCACAGCCGTGCTTAGCTCCTGCAAAAGCCCAAACTGTACTTCCAGCTCTGCAGCTTTGAAGGATTCTTCCCTGAAACCAAACTGATTTGCTCAAGGACACGTGAGCAAAAACAAATCCTAAACTCCAAAGTTATTGATTCTTCTCAACATATAAAATAGTTACTGGAGATGTAACTGTGGTATCTTATTTACTACTGCAGTTTAGCTGCATTTATCACAGACAACATAATCAAGCAGGACACTCCAACAAAGGCCATTATACAGAAATTATAATGCTTGATCAGAAATAGTAATAAATAGAAATAAGAATACTGAAAGAGGCTGGATATCTTGGTCAACCTGCTTTTTTCATCTTGATCTTTCATCTTCATCTATTCATTTAACTTCTATGATGAATCCTTTCCTGTAAAGCAGAAATAGTCTGGTTCTATTTAAGGGAAGTTGTGTGATGAACGTTTCTAAAAGCCTATGAGGATAAAAGCCAGATTCAAGTATTCAAGTACTAAGTATTAAATGAATGGGATGAATTAAGATAAAGCTGAGAGAGAGCCTTACCCCATCCTTCTCTTTGACTATTGGGAAATTTGCCCATACCTTCACTTTAATTTGTGATGACCAAGCTATTAAACTTGAGCTGCAGACCAGCAATATTTTCCTTTGAAATTTTCTAAAGGAGGAGGGTTTTGATTCCTTCCCATCTTATATGGATAACAGCAGTAACGAAGTATTTAAAGAATTAGAGCACTTTTTCATTTCATCTCAGAAGGTCCAAAGAAGATGGGACTTGGAGTCAGAATGGGCTGAAAGGGGTGACACATGAGAAAAAGATCTGTCAGATCAGGAACTCAAAATTCAGAGGGCTGTAATGAACCTTTCAGTAACTGTGATCCCAGACCTTTAGAAAGAAAATATTTCAGAAGAAAATATTAGATATTTTGAGGCAGTTTTAGGATTAATGAATTAATAGAAAGGTTGATTAAGACTGGTGAAAAGTTTCTAGGAAAAATGATAATTGATCTGTAACACAGAATTAACCACTGAAGACACACAAACTGAACCTGATGCTGCATGAGGTCCAGCTATTTTGCTGATCCAACGGACAAAAATAAAATTAGGAAAAAGATTTGGGCTTTTTAAGGAAGTTGTGACCATCTCAAAGCCATAGGAAGCTTCGATATTTGATGTAGGCAGGAGCAGAAATGTATTCAGATGAAAGACTTGTAGGAGTCAGGTTTGGCAAGTTCCAGGAGGCTGAAACTGCAATAACCGGAATTTCCTTTCGGACTTGGATGAAAATTGTTTTTAGGATTCCATAAAAAACCAAGACACATAGTATTAAGAGATCTTCAAATTAAAATGTGTCAGAAAGTTCTATTTATAACTAAGATAAGTCAGCAAAGGCAATAAAATCTCCATTAAAGCTGCTCATAAGCAGGCTAGACTGCACCTCTGTATTGATGCTGACAGCATAGTACAGAAAATGCAGATATTTTACTGCTTCTCCCACCCAAACATCTTCACCTCCTTCAGTTCTTGTCCAATAAACACCTTCTAGAAGGATTTTTGTCACTTGGATCTAGATACAAACAATAATTATACAGTGCACATTCTTCCCTGAAATGCAGATCAGTCATTAGACACTCCCAGGCACTTTCACATTTGATGAGCGCTGCCCTTGTTTGCCAACTTCCAGTAACTACTCTGTTAAACAAAGTCCTTCAAATACTGTTTTGTGAGTAAATGTGCTTCTGGTGCAGGGAAAATTAAAACACTAATAAATTAATATCTCTAGCTAACATAAACGGATTAAGCTATCTACACTACCTGTCAAGAACTGCACTCTGGACTACAGCTCTCTTTTAAGAGCAAGGAGAACTAATCTCTCCTGATCTCTATCTTCTAGCAGTAGTGAAATATTCCATTTGTTCACTTTGCCTTGTCTTTTCATCTCATCTAAAGCTGTCAGCAAACGAAACACTGGTGTGTGAATGCAGAATGCTGCATGAGCTCACGTTGAAGACTCTACATCCTTATCAGCTGGCTACTGAAGAACTCTGATTGGAAAACTAATTTCGTGGTGGCACTCACCCCCTGGAACAATATCCATCCATTCTCAATATCTGTGAAGGGTGAGATGAATTACTCCTGGAGGTGACTACTGCTCTTCACTTACTCCTAAGAAAGGCTACAAAACTAAATTAAAATACATCTTGAGACTGTAGTTGGAGTAAGAACATCCTCAATGACTTTCTGTTCAGTCTGTGACCTCACAATGATCACTTCTTCATCCCATCACCAGTTCTCTGAGCCATCTGACCTTTTAACATTACGAACATTTTTGCTTTATTTGCCATACTCAGTACATTACTAAAAAAAACCCCAAAAAACTAACACAATTCAGTGAGGAAACCACGGAATGTTAAGACAGCTCATGAATAAAGAGCAACGAAGTGCATTTTTTATAAATTCAGTGACATTTCTGTTTCCTCCGTGTCCTGATATGTAAGAAAGCAACTTTGCCTTAATAGATCATCTCATAGCATTTACTCTGGTGGTTGACTTAATGAATCATGTTTATTCCCAAAGATGAGCTCTCCAGATCAGCTCTGGAGAATCTTCTGTGGCAGCTTAACACATAAGAGCCCTCAGCTCTCTCTGTCTCCATCTATGGGAGTTTATCACACCCTGAACGCAGGCTAAGAGAAAATGTCCCAATGCATCTTCTGCTGCATTTAATCCTTCTGTAGCTGAATTTATAATCACAGTGAAAATGAGTTTGCACTAATGTGATGGTCTGTGAAGTGGAGCAAAAAGAAAAATAACTGCTTTTCTACACAAAATAAAATTGTATTTGGTATAGATAAACACAAATGGCAAAAGAGGTGGTTTAACCTACTCCTTCCCATTAGTTCAAGTGGTTTATTTAGAGCCATGAAGGTCATGGAATCATAGAATGGTTTGGGT
>VZSR01003371.1:2220921-2232229 GCA_013398615.1 Brachypodius melanocephalos
GATGGATATAGCTACATTTTCTTACATACAGTGGCTTCACGCAGAGCAGCTGCTGATGCCAGGCTATTACAGAAGCCATGGAAGGCACCAGCTGACAAATATCAAAATTGCCATGGAGCACAATAATCAAATATGTTCTACACCACTTCTCCAAAACAGAGCTGGGGCTTGTTTCAGGACTGGGATTTGCAGATGCTGGTGGAATGCAAGTGAAATATAGGAGATATATTTCCTTTTAACAGACAAGAAAATAGTTCAGCAAATCAGTTTCTCTGTATGTCATATATAACAGAACTTCCTTTTCTCTGGATGAACTTTCTAGCTTTTCCTTGTTCCCAAAGAGACAAAACCAATGGTTACAAAATTTACAAAGGAAATGCACTTCAGTTTCCTGGAGCAGTGCAAAGCTATGCCTGCACACTCTAAAAGCTAAGGGAAAAGACATAAAATAAAATATACGAAAAAAAAAGAATAGAAATGTGTTTATCCAGACAGCAGGTGTATTTTGCACCAGTGTTTGTGAGGAAATTCCCACAAAGCAGAAGAGAAATATTGATAAACCAGTGCAGAGCCAAGCATCTAAATACACAAGAATGAGAGTCAATATGATACTTAAAATAAAAAGACAAAGAAGAAACAATACATTTAAATCACAAAATTCTTACTGTGTGACTATGCAGGGGAAGATTTTTATATCATCCAGAGCTTCAGAACTGTTTCTTTTCATGCATAAAATTTTGCATGCAACAGATCTCTAATTTCAATGATTGACATTTTGTGTGCTGTTCTAAATTCAAGTGCACACTGTTCTGTTTACTTTAGAAGATGACAGGGATTTTGAACAGGTTTTTTACATCTCATCATTCAAAGAAAAAGCCTAAGGAATTTCATTTATAAGGGAGTTAATGGCTGGTACGACTAACAGAAAATATTAACTGATATACCCATGAAGTAAATCGGGAGATTTTTTTTTCCCATCATGTAAAAATGTATTCTGCCTTCTTAAAGCAAGAGCTTTGAAACAATTTCAAATGACTCAAAGCTATCTTCTGACTTATCTTCTCATCCAGCCATAGAAATAAATCTGAATTGAATTCTGAACTTAGACTGAGTTGGATCAGTTCCATGTGCAGCTCCTCGAGATGGGAAGAGGGAGTGGGGACAGGACACTCCTCTTTGCTTTTGCCTCCTGGCACCACTACAACTTGCCTATTTTCTCTTGCCTGCAACAGGAAGTAAGAAGGTAGCACTTCATTCCCTTAAGAAAAACCTTTGCAGCCATCACAAGTAAGAGCTCTGACAAAGTGTACCAAAAGATTTCTAAGATTTTTAAGGGGGAAAAAAAGAGATCCTTTTGCTCTAGTAGTGGTTCTCCATTTTAGTTACTGTAAACCATTACAGTAGCTAAGTTTATATCTTGGGATTTTTGTTCCAACAGTTCCTTCTGGTTGGACTTGTGAGGTTTAAGATTAATGAGTGCTTCAAGTAAAGCCATTCCTAATACACTTATCACCAGTTCTAGTGGAGAGAATCCAGATGCAGGTGATCAATATATCATAATTGTTGTGCACACAGCTTCTCCTGATTTTTACCTATATTTTTCCCTTAAGTATGTGCAATTCTGCCCTCTCTTTACTGAGGAGTTCAGAGGTGTTAATAAAGGCTCACATTTCATTCTTGGCAAGAATTAGCTTTAGTTTTTTGCTTGACCTGTACAGCTGAAAACCACGAAAGTGCAGCCAAGTCTGTACCTATGGAGAAATAATACATACAATAATGTATGTGTGTGTACTCTCGAAAAAATCAGACCAACACATAGAAAAAAAAAAAAGCTGTTGCTGCTTGTTGCCCAGGTCCCTCAGGCATTTTTGTAGAGATCCATGATATAAGCAACTGTTTCCTGGGGGCAGGGGTGTGTTTGGATATTCATTCTTGTTTGCTTATTTTTCCTCCCGCATTATATTCTTCCCAGCTGTTCCTTAGGTTTGGTCCATCCTAGTCAAACCCTACAAACCGCTGAACTCATGTCATGCCATTGTTTGTGCTCTTGCAGGATTTTGGAGAGCGGTTCTGAAACTTCAGAGGACCCACAACATTTTCATCCCATAATCCCAGTGCCAACCTGTGTTTAATACTGTGGCCATTGGTGTGTTTGGCATTTCATCCCCTCTTGGGGATGGCATTTCTCTCCTCTTGGGCAGCACTGAATACATTTGATTCACATTGAATAAATGATTAACTAATAAAATAATTAATAATGTGATTTATATTGATTGACATAGTATGGTCAGGTCAATATTTTGAGGACACCTTCCTCAAAAGTCTCATCTTTCAGATGAGTTTTTGTTTAGCAAAGTCTTTCCCTGAGACTAGTTGCTGCTAACAAAGATCAAAAAGAAAGCGCCCTCCCTGATCACAGTCTCTGAATCTAAAAGAGAAAATTATTTGTTGAATATGAGTTCTCTAAGGGCAGAGATGCTTCAATCTGTTTGGGTGTTATCAAACTGCCAAGCATGTAAAGACTGGGCCTTTTGCAGGTCTCTGTGAGTTTCTGAGCAGCCTACACATGCTGGAATGTATCATTTTTTGATTTGTCTGATTATTTTTTTTAATATGAATACCACAGGGTGTGAGCTTTTTGTCTCCAGACAGGTTTTCTTTGATGGACACAGATTTAGATATAGATACACCAAAGAACTCTGCCTCCCTTGCTTTTACCTCTGCATCACAGGCAGAATACAGAATATTGCACTGAAGAGGTAGATGTTTCAATACTTCTTTAATTATGTTAAATGACCTTGTTACTTCCTTTCCAAAATCTGCTCTTTCTGTCAATTGAAACATTGCTGCATTCACAAACTTTGCTGAGCTTTTTCTGGAGCTGCAGAAACACCAGAATTTCCATTTCTTAATAATAAACAGCACACATTTATCTGCTCCTTTTTACAGGTAGCAGCCTCATTCAGAGCAAGGCCAGCTTGCTGAAACTATCTCAAAATTCATCATCCTCAGTTTTATTTCTGTCATAAACCAACACATCTTCTGCCTGGCAGAGGATGCCAAGCAACCCTGGCAGCATCCTAGATTTCTTTTTCAGAAATTTTCTGTTGCTAGAGTGATGCTGACTGGGAGCCAGCTGACACCAGTCCCTTCCAAATAGAATGATGAATACAGCTAATCTTTAGCTCCTTCCATGAAAAAGCTGAGGAGGAGAAAGGCCAAGAGGACTTTCAAAGTACATAACTTTGGGAGCATTTGGTTTCTGATAAACAGGCTAATATAGGAAGCTTGTTTTATTTCTCCACATACATATGCTAATTTTCTGCTGAGCTTTGGGGCTTTCATTGCATATGAGTCCTTAAGCACTTTTATCTGTCAAATACCTCCCATATCTTTCATTCTCTTTCGCTCTTTTTTTACCTTCTCTAAGTGGGAAAATACAGAGGTCAGAGGCTGCTGCTGGAATTGCTGATGACACAAGTTTGATTTCATATTCTCTTGGCAGCCTTTCTATCCCCATAAAGACACATGGCTACATCTCTTCACTAATTTGTCTTTTTGCTACTGATGCATCCTTGACCTTCTCTTGCTGTCTGCACAGTGGGAAAACATCAGTCCTTGCATTATATTGTTCCAAGGACTCTATTTTTCTCCAGCTCACCTAGATACTGACCACAAACATCTTATGATGCATTCCTGTATATATTTTCATTTGCCTTTACAAATACCCATTATTAGATTGACTAAAAAAATTATCTAAATTGTAAAGATGATTTTTGTTTAAGATTTTCAGCATTCTGTTCATACCAATTTATTTCTATTATAATAAAAATAAATTTGAAATAGATTTGAAATAGATCTATATAGATCTTCTATACAGAGAAATATATTTGAAAGACATCTAGAAATAAATTTGCTTCTACTTAAGGCCAAAATTCCTCAGATAATTTTTATTTATTCTGGGAAAGTGGCATGGTCCTGTACAATGCTCCACCTTTGGTGTAAACCATATCCTCTTTCTTCTGCTAGACATTGGTGTCAGCTGTACTTTCTGCTTTACTGCAAATTTCACAGATTTTTCATCTCCCTGACCTACCAAAATTTTCTGGTCTTTCAATTCTTAGGTTAGCAAATTCTTTCCTAACCTCTATTTTTCTTTATTCAATCAATATTGTCTGAGATTATCTCTCTTCATGCTACCAAAAAAAAAAATTTTTTTTTTGTCTTCTGGATTTTCTACCAGGAGTGAAATCTAAACGTAATTGAAATTGTGCTAACAGGCCAATGTCTCTGGCACCAGCAATTATCCTCCTCCTGACTACATCTCCTTTTACCATTTCATTTTTGCAATATTTGATTCAACTCACCAGAATAATGACACCTTGCATTTGAACCCCTCATAAATTTTATCACTTCTGCCCATCAAATGGGCATCAAAAGCTTGTCATTGATGCAATTTGTTTCTGACTGACAGTTTCAGAGCATAAAGCTTGCTACTATTGGAACAGCTCTGACAAACATCAGATGCTGGTATTTTCGGGCTGTCCCCTGTTGAAGCAGAAACCTTCCTCTACCTTCTCCGAATCCACTAAGGCCAGATGTCCAAAATCTCAAGACTGAACCACTCCAAGAGCTATTTCCCATCTCTGTTCCAGCTGAAAAAAGTTTCATGGATTTTTCCCCTCAATTTTTCCCTACTTTTATATTCTTGTGTTGCTCTGGGAGCCTGTTATTTATTTTGCTTCTCAGACAGAATAAGACAAAAGACAGTCATTGACTTGCCCTTCATGAGTCCCCTACCTATTCCATCTTCCTCAGATGAGATCTTCCTGAAGTTCAGTAATGTATTTTACTTTTAATTATTTTTATTCCAAAACATCCCGTCCTCCCTATTTTTTAATACAGTAGAAAACCATCACTAACTCTCAAAAAAAAAAAAAAACAAAACAACAACCCAAACCATCTTGAGAGGACAAGTCTGTCACAATAGGACACAAAGGAATGAGACAGCACTCTGTATGTCATCAGGCAAAGAAAAAGGGAAGTTTATTTGTGGTTTTGGGTTTATATAGATTTCTAAAAAAGCCAAGAGATTGGATGATGGAGTTGCCACCTCTCCAACCTTGTTGGTGAAAATCACAGTCACTCATGTAACTCCTCCCAGAGAAGAAATATGTAAACAAGATAGATAATTCTAAAATTATACATAGTTTACATGAAATTTTGTGAGAAGACTCCACTAAAGAATGTAAACATCTCAGAAGGCTAAGAACTCAGGGCGACATAAGTCCCTGTTTCTTTCCAGTACAACACAGACTATATATTCTTACAGACATCAGTAAATTCACTGACTAAAATAACAGGTCACTGGGTAAAGCAAAGAATCTCCTGACAACCTGTGTCCTGACACACTGACAACCTGTGCCCTGACTCCAGATGTGTGACTTCCTTCCTGTGTCCTCTACTAAGAAACTGATATTTAACTGTGTGCATAATCCACACCTCAGTTCCCAAAGGAATCACCCTGGATCAGTTTAACATCATCTAAAGGCAGATGTTTTCTTGCTTCTTCATATGGGTGCATATAAATCTTTACACCTCGTGTGAGATGTCAGTAAAAAGAAATATTTGCCCAAGACACCCTGCCTTTTGCTTGAAATGGTTTATTGGCCCAGATTATATTTTATCACTGTAAGGTTTCATGGTTTTTATTCTAAACACAAGGAAGCTTTTGGCTTTTTTTCTCCTCTTAGTCACTCTTTCCCCTTTCCCTATCTCATCTGCCCTTTTCTTTTCCTCTTCCCTTTCCTGGCTTAGAATATGATTTTTCTAGTTCTTGATCTTGAGCACCTCAGTTCTTATGTACACTGCTATGGAATTTCACCTTTTTTTTTTCTGGAAAAAACCCCTTGTTTTCTTGGCTTTATGCTACTACGTGCTTTATATGATCACATATGCGCAACATGGCAATTCCTCTTTGGCAGATG
This sequence comes from Brachypodius melanocephalos, assembly GCA_013398615.1. Lineage (NCBI taxonomy): Eukaryota > Metazoa > Chordata > Aves > Passeriformes > Pycnonotidae > Brachypodius > Brachypodius melanocephalos. The sequence goes on from VZSR01003371.1 coordinate 2,226,909, forward strand.
AACTCAAAAGAGTGCCTGCATAGGGAACTGTTATTTTCTCCCCCTTTTTTTAGCACCTACACATTTTTCGACTCCTTATGATCATTCTATACCTATACAACTCCAGTGCTTTTTATGCAGAACAGAGTCTGCTAGGCTGAAAGTCCTGTACTGGAAAAAAAATCTGGATTGAATCCCCTTTTTACTCTCTGTAATTTAGGAGGTTGCTAGCAGGATCTTATTTCAAGACTCTAATTAGAAATGGTCTGGAAAAATAAAGAGCTCCAAGGCTAAACACAAGATAGTTTGTTCTGTTGCCTATAATGCCATAATTCACTTGCTCCTTTGATGCTTGTAAAATGTTAACCTGTCATGCTTGTTAATTTTTTTTATTATTTTAATGCACTATAAAATTATATCTTCCTCCATATTTTATGCTTTTATTCATGTTTTATGGCAGCAAATAATGCTTGCAAAGCATTATAGGAAGCAGATTTCTATTTACCTGGCAGGAAGGGTGCTGCACAAGCAGTAACAGCTGCAAAGTGTTTCAGAGACAAGAAGTAAAAGCTTGTAAAGCTCACAGAGTTTTCTGGTAGCATCCATGACCTAATTTATCCTTTTACTTTAGGTGCTGACATCTCATCCTGTGTAAAACCAGCATAAAAACTTGCCATGCCTTGTTAGCAGTGAATCACCATAAAAGAGTATGTCCTTATTTATTCAGGGAATTTAGGTGAGATTTGCAGAAGAAATTCTTCCCTGTGAGGGTGGTGAGGCTCTGGCAGAGGGTACCCAGAGAAGCTGTGGCTGCTCCTGTATCCCTGGAAGTGTCCAAGGCCAGGCTGGACAGGGCTTGGAGCAACCTGGGATAGTGGAAGGTATCCCTGTCCATGGCAGGGGTTTGAATGAGATGGGCTTTAACACCCTGTCCAACCCAAACCATTCTGTGATTTTCCAATTTGTTTTACCTTCCCCCAGCCCTCCTCTCCATGTCTCACACTCAGAAACAGTAGCTGGAAGTGGGTGCATGAAATTCTCCTTACAAAACAGAGTCCCAGACACTCTTGCAATTTCTATGGCATAAAACTGAACAGAACAGAACAGACGCGTCCAACCTGGAGTTATTAAGCACATTGATGTATTTTTTCCCTGAAATCAGTTTAGGTTTGATACACAGCTCTGAGCAGATATCCCTGTGTAGTGCGCTTTTTATTGTCCCAGCTCTTGATTCTCTTTAAGGCTCCAGGTTGTGACTGTAATAATTTTTATAGCGGGACAATCAATGTTGACTTTAGATAATTATGCCTTCCTTTGAAAAGCCATAAAAGAAGAAAAGTAATAATTTGTATTTTATCTCCACAGTTTATGAAGCTCCAAGTGCAATATTTTAAAGGTTATGAACTGATACTTTGACATTTTCCCCATCTATCTTTTTTGTCACTCTCATATGATGGTGGAATCACCAAAAACCTTTTAAATTTGACACCTGGGGACATGGTTTAGTGGTGGCCTTGGCAGTGCTGGTTTAAGAGTTGAACTTGATGGTCTTAAAGGCCTTTCCCAACCTAAATGATTCTATGATTTTAAGGTTATACATGGCTGGAATTAATTGTTTCCATAGTTTTGTAATTACAAGGAAAAGGTTCTTTTCTGAAATGCAGGTTTTTTTATTCAAAAAATTCATTATGAAATTTGAAATTAGTTTTTAAAAGTAAATTTTAAGCATTCTTTAATACAACAATTCAGATATCCCATTTATGACTCACAGTTTTCTAAGGTATTGGAATTCAAAACTTAAATCCAAACGCCATAAGACATTCACAAAACTCATTCTGAATTGGTCCTAAACAATTCTTGTGTAAGAAACTGTAGTTCTCCTCATGACTTTGATGAAAGGGTCTCTGAAATCAAAAGTAAGGCTCACAAATCAAGGGATGATTTTTAACATCTCATTTACCCCAGACATTAGTGTGTATCTTTTTGCAAAACTATAACCATAAATTAATGCAATGTTTGCTTCTCACATCACATCATCTCAGCAAACATCTGCTATCCACAGTTTGAAACCCTAAGTAACACACGGTTTAGTCCTAAGTCCTCTTTTAGCTGTATCCCATAATTTGGATGAATTACTTCCATCCATCTGTATCTGAAATTAAAGGATCTGTCCTACAGTAGTATAGGGAATTATTTAAAACAAAAACCAAAAAATGGCACAAAATGGGATAAAAAATGGCATCACACAGTGGCAAGACTAAATATTGATTCCACTTCCATATTCAGGATCCTATAGCTCAGACTCTAACTGCATTTCTCTTTGATAAATATCGTGCAAAGAGAAAGGAAAAGCTTATGCTTAAATGCAGTTGTATGGCTGCAGGAGTTGGAAAAACTGATGAGCTGAATCCTGCAAGTTACGTGAGGACATCGCATTTGCCACTGTAAGTGCTCAGCTAACTTTAGGAACAGAGTTGTTGCCATTAGCAACGGGCCAGTCATTTATAGAGGGAGAGATGTTTATCACTCAGGCCTGCTCTGAATTTTTAGTGCTTGGCTCAGTAGTAGGGGTAAAAAAGGGATGCTGCTGCATTAATTTTGTACTAGTTCTGGTCTTGTGCTGGTTGGGAACTAACCTTCTGTGTTGTGCAAAGGGCAGGTTGCAGAGAGCCACACACCTAGACTTGCTATGGAATATATTTACCTTGCCACTGTTCTAGTTCAGAGTTTTTGGAGGGGGTTTGCTTTGATTCTGCACTGCTTTGCATAGGCTTTCATAGTCTTCTCCCTGTAAAGGTTCATTTCTTAATCCCTTAAATACAGATATGGAAATTTTTATGTGAATAATACTATAATATTTTTCTTACTTTGATAATATATAGTCATCTTTCTGTTCCTCTTGGTACTACCACATGCACTATGATATTTGCCCCAGTTCCCTTTGCTGTCAGTAGATCCTCTATTTCTTTCTCTTATTTTTAGTGTTTGAAGGATTTTGGCCCTGACTTCCATCTTTTTTTTCCTTGACATTGACTTTCTATATTTGCTAATACAACTGAAATGTTACTATTCCTCTCTTGTATTTATATTTCCACCTATATTATCACACTAATCCTGATCCCTGGGCCTGTACTCTGGGTGTGATTATCTTCCTATCATCCCCATGTAAAATTCTCAGGTGGTTTATTAGCAGATCTTATCTTGATTATTGCACTGAGAGAAGTGTATAGCAGAGCTGCTAAATAATCATGAAATAGAGTCTGACATGTAACCAGAATTTGCTTTCTTTACTTTAGTAAAGCATAGTCTTTCTGGTTTACAAGACAAGGCTTTTTTAACCACAAATTATTTAAAAAAAAAAAAAAAAAAAAAAAAAAGTCAAAAACAGTGCTGGAATTGAAATTAGTGAACGGGCCATGACTGCACTCACTTTGAAACAAAAACCTCTCCAGTCACTGAAGCAATGGGTTTTCAAACAAGTCCCACAGCAGACATATTTGATTTTAAAAATGTAAATATTTTAAAAGTGAATCTCATGTACTTATTAGCAAGATTATGTAGTAATATTATATGTGAGTGGATCCAGAGACATTCATTACAAAACGATTTCTCTTCAGCAATGTCTGCAGGATAATCTTACGCTTGAGGACTAAACTGAATATGAGTCTCTTGTACATTGTTCCCCTGTCATTTGCTTGTCTGTCTTACAACCCAGTGCTGTAAAATAAGTCAACTGCAGAGCTGCTGATACAAGAAAATTGGAACATATAACTCTTTGCATAATTGGGATGTTCAGTTCCTTGGTCCATGATCCAGAAGAAATGTAAAACAGCACTAGAACTGAAATCTTTAGGGAAGTATAAATGACAGTGGGTAGTTTAAATGCAGAAAGAACAATTAAGAGCTGAATGCCGATTTATTCTGTTTACTTTTGAATGTTATAATTATGAACCAGCATTCTTGGTTATTTTGTGGTTTTTTTTGACAAAATGTTATAGAACTCAAAGAGAAAGAGAACTCTGGTCAGCAAAGCATGGCTCAAAAGCCAAAAAAAAATAATTACTCCAATTTCTTTAGGTAGATGGTGGACACAGTGGAAAGGAAAAGCACAGAGGAGAAATGAGTGCCATGGAAGCTGAACAGATGACAAGTTTAATTGTCATAGCTGTGTGCCTGAAATAATGAGCTTAACACAGTAACTGGGAAGGAGCTGTACTTTAACAAGGTAGATATTTGTAACACACCAAAGAACTCGTGAAGGTCTTTGTAATATTTACAGAGTACTGGACAGAAAAGATACTTGTGGCATGCAGTAGGAAAGGACGCAGAAAATTGGAAAATGCCCAATTATGTCTCTGAAATATAAAAACCTACAAACTGCATATAGATACAGTTTTATAAATATAAAAACTGTATGGATATGGATACTACAGCCTGGAATTTGTGTGAATGCCAATTATATAGGTAGATTAATTAACAGCTTTAAAATAGTGTGGGAGAAGATGAAAGCCACTGGAAGATGCATGATACATTGTGCAAGAGAGGGATTAAATACATATTAAAGCAAGAAACATGGCTTGGATTATTTAGCTTCAAGGTGGTAAACAATTTCTCCTATTCTGCTCTGTTTGATCAGTGATGCATAATGACTACATCTGTAACAGGAAATCAACCATCCTTGGGACTGCTCTTTAGTTATTCAGAGTTATTCAACAGTTATGGTTATCCAGGATTCATGTCTGTGCCGGTGAACCCTCCTGACTCCAAATCCAAGCGAGTTGTCTGTTCAAAGTCATCTCTGTTGCTTTCTAGCAGCCATACTCTACCAAAAATCCACTGGATGGATGCTCAGTAGCCAAAGCCAGTAATAGTTCTGACAGTTTAACAGTATGAATGGTTCAGTTTTTGTGAGTAGATGAGAAGATGGGAAAATAAATGTTGCAGTGCTAGTAGAGAGCAAGGATACTGTGAGGACTAGTAGACTGTGAAGTATCAGTAAGCCACAGAGACACCAGTAGTGCAGGGACCTTCCTAATCTTAGTCTGAGGTTCATGAGAGACATTGGGGTGCTGAAGCACATCCAGAGAAGGGAACTGAGCTAGACACTCAACCCATTCTCAGCTGCCCTCTTTACTGGGTGTTCCTGTCAGGGAATTGTGCAGAGCCAGAAGATCCCCCCAAGCCTCCTTTTGTCCAGGCTGAGCCCCTTTCCCAGCTCCCTCAGCTGCTCCTTGTGCTCCAGACCCTTCCTCAGCTCTGTTCCTTTCCCTGGACTCTCTCCAGCCCCTCCACATCTGCCTTGGAGTGAGTGGCCCAGAGCTGGACACAGCATTTGAGATGTG
>VZSR01003371.1:2232329-2327231 GCA_013398615.1 Brachypodius melanocephalos
GAACAAGAAGTTTGTGTCTCAGCTCATTTCTATCGTCTAACAAGAGGACTGCTGTATCACATTTTTACTGACAATCTAAAAATGCCAGTCTTTTAAGCATTTATGCAGCATCAAGCACACTTAAGGTTAAGTATTTGATTTTCATTTAAGAGAAATCTTTCTGAATACCTTTTTTTCCCTTAGCTTGGGCTAAGAACAGTTCCAATACATCTATTTTTAGTAAGCTTTTGGTATAGAGGCTGTTTAGCCTCCATATAAAAATTTCCATGTGCCTCTTCTCTGTGCTTGCATTTGTGGGGGATGAAGTTGTGGAACCTGAGTGTGTTGTCATGTACTTTTTCCCTCAGAAAGACACAGAGAATTGTAATTTTGCAGCCTGGAGAAGGCTTTGGGGAGATCTAATTGTGGCTTTCTAGTGCCTGAAGGGAGCCTACAGGGAAAATGGAGATGGGATTTTTGAAGAACACATGGTAACAGGACAAGGAATGGCCTCAAAGTGACAGAGAACTACCCTTTACAAAATGATGGATGTGGAATTTAATTGATTCATTAAAAACTGTGTTCCAGAACATTAGCAAAATACCCCGGTATTTAGAAGTGTTGATTAGCCATTTAACAGGGATGCATGTTTTCTGTGAATCTGAAATTTAAATCTCAGCATGATGTGTGATAGCCTTTTAAGATTAAACCATCTCAAATGAGATTTTCATGTAAAATTAAATTCTCATGAGTACTCTCATGTAAATATCTACTTATGAATTACTTGTGTACGCTCCCACTGGAGTCAAAGTACATGGAGTCAAGGGATTGTAAGGATCTTGTGAGTTAAATCTGTTTGACTGCAATGGGAGCTTAGATGTCCAACTCATATGTGGACATCTGCATAGAGACACCTGAAAGGAGGCTGTAGCCAGGTGGGGCTTGGTCTCTTCTCCCAGGTAAGAAGTGTTAAAATAAGAAAAAATTACCCAAAGTTGTGCCAAGGGAGGTTTGGCCTGGATAACAGGGACAGAAAGGGTGATTGGGCACTGGAACAGGTTGCCCAGGGCAGTGGTGGAATCACCATCCCTGGAAGTGCTAAAAAACCCCAAAAACGTGTAGATGTGGTGCTTGAGGACCTGGTTTAGTGGTGGCCTTGGCAGTGCTGATGGAATGGTTGGGCCCAATGACCTCAGAAGGCTTTTCCAACCTAAATGATTCTGTGATTCTAAATGTGTCTTGATCCACAGACTGTACACAAACCACAATGAGCTTCCTGATTAACACTAGAGGAAAAGCAATCAGTAAGGCCAGTTTGAACTCAAGACTTTCTAACACGTTTTCTGTCACTTCCACAAATATTTGTAGAATTGGAATATTTTCCCAATGAGATCTGTAGTCTCTAGACCAACAACATCATTTCTAATCACAGCTATGTAGAAAGTGTAGGACTTTTTGTACATGCACCTATGGTTTACACGTCTGTGCCATCCTATTGGTCTAGTGGTCCTCAAGACCCAAAAATTTGTTCTTGCAAGAGGAACAGGTTTTTCTGAAATGGGTGTTGAACAGTCCTCTTCCAAGAGGAAAACATTCTGGCTGTTTAGCAGAGGCTGTGCCATACTCCCAGTCTGACAGTGTATTTCTATTCATGTCAAAGGTATTTTTCATGACAATGAACATTCACAAAACATGACAATTTTCATATTTCCTTCCTGCAGAGAAGAAAAGTTCTTTGATGTACTGTCTTTGTATCCCACAGGCTCAGGTAGGAAGGTGGATGTGCTGTGATCACAGTAAAAGTCAATGTCAAGGTTGAAATTGTTTGTGTTTATTTATATTTTAAAGGTTTGACTAAGGAAAAAAACCCTCAAACAACTCAGAGAAGAGGATTTGATACTATCCATATCTCAAATATTGAACCATCTTGGACTGACAACTGGTAATGACAAAATGAAAATTACTAGATTTTTATTTTGACACTTCTTCCACTAGATACTGCACATTTTCTACTAGAATATATTATAAAATACATTATAAGAATGTATTACAAGATATTTATAAATCTGAAAGATTCCATATTAAAATTTTAACCTTGCATAAACGGCTTAAATATTTGGGGCAGGAGGAGACTTATTAAGAAGAAAAGTGGATTTTCTTTGTTTTGAATCTCCATTATAGATGATTTTCATTGGATTAGCAAAATCTGAATTCATCCACACAATATTAACTCTGATTTGTCCCAACTCAGGATGGCAATTTTGTTGCTTTTTTTCTTTTTTTTTTTTCTAAAGAGAAATGAAAGCAATCTATCTCTTAAAACATGACTTTAAGAAACTTAATACAGAGTAAATGCTATACAAATATTGTTTCTCAGCCACCCACTACAAAAACTGAGATACATGTGTTTAACCTGCGAACCTACTTACCTAAAAGGAATACAATATGAGATATAAAATTTACAATTTTACAAGATGCACAGGGACAATTAAGGCTTCCATTAACTATATTTGTTTGATTAGTTTTGTTCCTAAGGACCATGGCCCCTGCCATGTTGTTTGAATTTTAGGTGTAGCCTGACTGAGCATTTAACTTTCTCTTCAGCATTTTCATTGTCTTAATCTAGAATTGAAGCTGTTGCATATGAAGTCATATTGTGCATATATAGAAAACCCACCCACCACAACAGGAGGTATTTTTGCATTGAGAGATTTTCTTGCCACTAATGAGTTGAAAGTTATTTTGTCCTGCTTAAAAAAAAAAAAAAAAAAAACAAAAAAACAAAAAAAAAAAAACACAAAAAACCCCCCAAAAAACAACAAACCAACCAAAAAATGCAAACAAATGAAAAACAAACATATTACTTACAAATTATTCTAAAATCTTTCAGGTGACAATCAGCTTTATCAGCAGTAGCTGCCCTGAACAGTGAATGGTCAGAGAGCAAATCAGGAGCACTGTGTATCAATAACATGGACTCCACACTCAGACACAGCCATTAAAGATTCAAGTGATTTCACCTTCATCTGTTTGCCTATAGATACTTGTTTGCATATGCACAGCAGCCCTTTACAAAAGGATGGATGTGGAACTCAATTAATTCATTAAAAACTGTGAGAACATTAGCAAAATACCCTGATATTTAGAAGTGTTGATTAGCCAGTTAACAGGGATGCATGTTTCCTGTGAATTTGGAATGAGGAATTTACATCTCAGTGTAAATCACACGGTGTGTGATATTCTTTAAAGAGTAAACCACCTCAAATGAGATTTTCATGTAAATATCCACACATGAATTACTTGTGTATGCTCCCACTGGAGTTAAAGGAGATGGAATCAAAGGATTCTAAGGATCTGGTGACATTGTCTGACTCCAATAGGAGCTAGAACAATGAAGTTATTTTACTCTTCCTCTATTTCTGGATGAGGAAGACAAATTCTTTCACACCTCAACCTGTTTAATATGGAAACTACTTTTTTTTACATTGCAACATATCCGAAGTGTGTGTTACAGCACTGACCAGGACCTTAAATTTTCACCTATAGGACAAGATTCTGTGGTGGATTTGATTCCACTGTACCATTTTGCAATAAAAAACCTAATTATGACCAGAGGAATTTAACTTACCAAAAATTGTCCAATAATCCAAATGAAAACTATGGACATGAACTCACATGAATGTATGTTAATGTACATGAATCAATTACATACCACATAAAATCAGTATAATCAAAGGAACAGCTGATCCTGATGGTATTTTAGGGTGTTCTTCCCATCTGTGCTTTATTTATGTAATGCAAACTCAGTCTGGATATGAACAGGAAGGTTAATTACATCCTGCACAAGCCTATTTCTCACTAAAAGGGGTTAAGAGTACATAATGCAAATGAGACATTGGGTCAGACTATCAGAATCTGGATTTCATATTCAAATTGCACACTAAGTGATCATCTCTGTACCTTCTGTGTACCTCACATGCCAAACTCACAGGTAATACTGAACCTATGCATCAGCAAGAGAATTTATACCGATGCACTGAAAAGAAAGTCTGTTTCTTCATGTGGGTTTGATTTTCTCAGTTTTTAAGTCTGCAAGGCCATATTATCATTCATTAGAACTAGTCAGGGAAATAACACAAAACAACGAATACACTGGGTGTTAGAGAAGTTCATGCAACAAACCCTCGACTGACAGAGCTAATTGTAATTCCTGCTGCTTAGCTCTGAAAATTTTTTAACCTTTTATCTATGAATGCAATTATGTGAAGAATTAGTTAATCCCCCAGACATCAGCTTTACCTGCGTTATTTTAAGTACCAAAGCTACTGAACAACACAGCCTGCAAGGAGATGGAAAATACTAGGCAGATAGGTAAACATGTGCATATGAGCAAACACTATTTTGGGGTAGCTCCTAAAACAAGCTGTACACTTCCCAAAATAGAGACAGACAAAAAGTCTGGAATCTATGCAATCTGCCAGAGAAAGAGAAGCTGATCTTCTAAGATACCTTATAAAGTATTAGCAGCACATCACAGCCAACAAATACCTGAAACATTATCTGCAAAACCGAAGAGAAAGGTGTCCTGTTGTAAGATTTGTCCTACAGCTGTGACCTTTCAGGTTGAACCTGAAAACACTCTGCCCATGAAGGCTCAGGGAGTGAGGGCCCTCAGCTGAAACTGGGGGTGAATATCTGAGAAGACACAGGCTGATGACAGAGAACCCTCTGGACTTTCATGGATAGGAAGCAGCAGGCAGGAAGATTCAGTTTTTAGGTTCAAAAGACACCTCTATTTGTGGCATGTGAGAGGCTGCAAAGTAAACGACCTCATGTTGGATGGGAAAGGATAAGTTACAACCACTGTGCTCTTATTCTCCAGAATGCTGCCAAATACAAAGCTTCAAAGGCAGACAGAGATCCAGAGTCTCACAGCAGTGATGAGAGGGTGGTGTAGTAAAGAAAGACTTAAATTTATTATGAATTGGAGAAATTTCTGGGATTTGGAGAACTTACTGGAAAAACACCTGTACTTGTTCTATCCAAATGTACCCACTGAAAGTCATAAAAGAATATTTAAGCTAGGAACAGGGAAAAGCCAAAAGGCACACAAGGTGTCCCCCAGGAAACAGTGCTGAAGCTGATTTTGTTCAGCCAAACAAACTCTACTTAAAAACAATGAACAGAAAAATAAATATTTACATCCAGATGCTTGTAATCTTGTTCTGGTAACCAGAAGTCAGAATGAAGGTTAGGAGCAACCAAAAGACCTCATAAAACTGAGTGAATAATGAAAAAAATGTGGCCTAAGTGCTTTATGTAGTTATGAATAATGCATCTATAGAAAAACAACATAAACCATGTATACACGATGCCAAACACTGAACTGAATTTTTTAAACCAGGCAGCCAAAGAAGCCAATGAAATGTGGTGCCTCATCAAGAATAGCATTAAGAAAAAGGAAGAGGTGTCATTTTTTTCAGTGCTCAAAAAAGCAGAATTTTATTTCATCTTCCTGTTCTGGAATAGTTATCTAGAAGTTTAGAAAGCAAAGTAACCAAGATTCTCCTAAATGCTTTCTCTGGTTTGACTGCCTGTCTGAATAGATAAAAATGAGGATAAAAGCATCCCCAAATGTTTAGAGAAGAGTGGAAGACATCCTAATTTCCCTAATGAAAGCACTCCTTCCTTGTTCATTAATTGTTCTGCTGCCAGACCCCCTCAAGGCCTGGCAATGTGGGAAGCTGTGTCCATCAACCTGCAGGAGCAGCCTGCCTAAAAGAGTCTCCAAGCATTATTAGCTTAAGAATATTTCTTAAATAATACAAGACGTGGACAAAGAACTTTGGAAACATTCAAGCAAACTTTCTGTGCCTCACTGGGAATTATGCACTGAGTGGATTTTTTCCAGAATTGTTGAAAACCAGCATTTCAGTTTACTGAAATAAAACATGACAGGCTGTTTTTTTTTTTTTTTTCCCTAAATGATAAATGTATGGATACAGCTATAATGCAGTGTGAAGTCTCAGCTTAGAACTTCTTGGGTTGGATTACAGATCACACTTAAAAGTCTAGTTAGTGTCACAGTTTGCCTGGCACTGACACAGAGTCTGATATTGACAGCTAAAAATATAATATACAACACAGAAAAATTCTTTGCTGGTAAATGTTTGAAAGACAAAATATGAAATGCTTTCCAGCTTGAGTTATTAAAACTGAAGCATTGTTTCTGCAGCTTATCTTACCTTAAAAAAAAATACAACAATATTTTAAGAGCAGCAGGACAAAATATATATCCCATAAAATGAGCTCTAGATTCCTTGTCAGGTTATGAGTTGTAAAGAGTCTGAATGTTAAGTAATGGTTTAAAAGTAGAACTGAGAACCTTGATGAAGGGTTCTAAGATGAAATGCAGTTTAAATTCAAAGTCTGGCATTTGGGCCTAACATTTAAAATAAAAAGTCTTTAACATGTTCAGAGGAAGCCTGCAGTGAAAAGCAGAGATGGCCAACCCAGGTTCTGACAAATAGTTCACTCCCAAATAACAATGTGAGTGTTACATGGTGATCAGCCTCTACTAAACCATCCTGGACTTCAGAAATGTTTTGTGAACTGAACTAAAACATGCTCTTGTAGCTAAACTGATAAATTTAACCTACCCAGTCAGCACTGAGTTGTTTCAACCCTCTGTGGCCATCAGTTCTGTGGGTTTTGCCTCCTGCTCACATCTTGTTCCCTGCAGTCATCAGCACTTGCTGCCCTACTCAGCCAGAAGCCAGAGAGTCTGTCCTTTCCCTATAAAAAGCATGCAATAAATAACCCACAACTTGTAATTTGAGTAACAATCCTTACTACTGCAAGAAGTGGGTAACATCAGGAATTGTATTCAATGAAACATGGTGAGCCATTGCAGGAACTCCATCTACCAGTCCAATTACAACTCGAATTTCCTTCTCACCCATCTCTCTCCCCACTCTTGCTCCTGGTGGGTATTGGTACACGTTGAACCCTTCACAAGCTGTTTTATGTCACTAATTTAGCAGAAACTAAACCCAAAGAAAAGGTGGGTTGTTTTCCCTCATGGTAGTGACTTCATGGAATGATCCAGCAACCACTGCAGATGGAGCAAGGCAGGAGATAGGGTTGGGAGGTCAGCAGCAAGTCAGAGGTCTAAAAAGCAGAACTAAGGAAGATCAAGGGAATGGGAGACATCCCCTTCTCCTGATGGGAACACTACCAGAAAGACAAAACTACCCATGAAATTGTATCTCAGGACTCTAATTTATATAAACCACAGTGACCTGAGATTTTCTGCAGCTCCCTTTCAGACACTCTTGAGTCACACAGGTTCCCACACAGGTGTGTGCTCAGTGCTGCCTTTGGATGTCGTGTCACACACCCAGCACTCACAGCTCTGCATGGAGCAGGCAGCACTATATTAAAGGGCTGGAAGTACAGCTAGACACAGTGGGTAACATCAGAGGGATCTAAGCTGCTGCAATTTGCACTTCTTCCAGGCCCCAATAAAACAGAAGTTACACCAAGTTGTGCTCCCTGAGGCTACTCACGAAATACTCTCTGCCATCAATCTGCCAATGCTGTTTTCAATGCACAGCTCTGTCTCCTCTCAGATGGGCTGGAAGACTGAAATTTTTGAGGTTGCATAGATATAGATGAGGTTTGTTAAAGCAAGACAATCCTCTAAACCACAACAAAAATCTGAAACCAAACACAGAATATCAATCCAAAGGCCTGAGTTATGGTTACATGATTACTATATTAGTGCCTGGTTAGGAGGAATGGCTTGTCCAATGAGGTGTGCTGATTTTGGCTGGGATAAAGTTCATTTTCTTCACAAGCAGCCCATATTTTGACTAGAAAATAATTTATTAAATAACTTTGATACTTTTAGGGTCCTCCCTGAAAACTGGTTCCTGGTTTTCATCAGCAGTGATCGCCAGCTCAAATCAAGGAATTTGATGGAGACCTGATTTGCCTCTAGTGGATTTGGGCAGGGACTTTCACAGTGCAAACCCCATTACAGTCAGATCCTAAAAATGCTCTCTTCCTTGTTCTACTGGGAAAATTACCACTCTTTTCTTGTTTAGTACACTTTCTGTCAACTCTATGTAATCCTCTAGCAAATCTACTCCGGGAGAGTTAAACTACAGCAAAATTCAGGCTGTTCAAGCAGCTGGAGTTTGGGGGTTAAGCACTGAAAGCTGCCGGAGAGGTGACCTTGTTGAAAGGTGAATTCTCATGTCATGGATAGAGGTGACTAAGAAAATAAACCAAAAATCACTGTCAGAGGGGACTGGAGTGTGCTTTGCAGCCAGCTAAGGGCCAGTGACATTCACAAGGGGAGCTCAATTAGTGGAAGGAAATAATTTTGTCCATTTAACTCCTGGTCCCCAGAGGGGGAGGGCAGGGGAATCTTGGGTACAGTGATTACTGGAGATTCCCACGCTGATCCAGAGCACAAATAGTGTCACAGACCGTGTCATCTGACATGTGACTCCATGATCAAACCCTTCAGGTTATGTCTAATTATCTTCACACCTTTCACAGGTGAGCTAAGTTACACTATTTTTCAGTCTTTTCTTCCCCTGCTTTTCAGCCCATGAGTTTATGAGCCTCTGTTTAGGCAAAACTGGCACCACACAAAACATCTTTTTTTGTTGTTGTTTTTTCAAGAATTTTCACATATCTGTCTGAGACAGCTGATGTCTTTTATCTGCAGCAATGTTTGTACTTTTTACAAGTCTTTTATGCTATTGGCACATCAGGTTCAAACATGTTCTCTCTTGCAAGGCCAGGCTGCTCTTTAGTTTCTTTCTTGTAATTTATCTCACCAAATTTCTTGGGAAATCCATGGATACTTTCTGAATAGCAATGCTTCCCACCAGTTTTGTGCAGGTGCTTCTGTAATTGGACTGAAGAGATTTAAAAGACACCAAGACCTGTAAATAAGGCCTCTGTTGCTGAGCCACAGCACCAATGATATCAAATAAAACCCAAGGAATATCCTAACGAGAGGTACTAGTAACCAGTACTTTTGCTATGAATTTGAATTTATTACCGTTTTCTTTTTTTGATTAATTTGATTTTATAATATTTATATCCATTGATTGAGGTTCTCTATGCTCATGTTTTGGATTGATTTGGGAACAAGCAGAAATTACCTCAAAAATTTCAGCACACAAACAGCAACAAGCAAAACAGGTGCAGCACTAATAATAACACAAATCACTAAAACATTTTTTAAGAAAACTTAGCAGTGAATTTCTGTTGTATTCACTGTTTCTCTGAAATAATTTTTTAACCCTTTCACTTTCTATTTTCTCTAACAGTCTGACAAAATGTGATTATTTTCTGCTATCCCCCACAGGATGGAAAGGAAGAATAGATATTATTAATAGATGGATTTTTAAAAGTGGATAAAAAAATAGAAAAATAGACTTTTCAAATGTAAAACCTTTTATTTAAAAGTCTTGTGCAAGGCTTTCTTTCCACCACTGGCATTTAAACCTATTTGAAGCCAAAATAACATTATTATTTTATTTTAAATTTGGGCAATAAAAGAAGACCAAAACAGACCATTTACTTCTAATTTGTTTTCCACAGTGCCTCTAGTTAGGGCCTATAATGAAGGTAATATTTGATCTATAAAACATCTTTTTTCTTGTTTGCTTTAAACCCCAGCATTGACATAGCAGTAAAGCTGAAAAACCAAGTGATAAATCTTACAGCAGACACTTTTTTTTTCCCCCAAATGTACTTCCTTTGGTATTACCTGCTAAATGCTTGAAAGGAAAAGATTTACAATTTTCTAATGTCATGTAACTTTCTCTGAAGTGAAGTTAAATATAAAGTCTAACTGGGTGCCTGTGGGGTTTATGTAATGAGATGGGACCACTGAGAGATGTCTAAAATGTGATTTGTTGCCTCAGTCTCATGAAGGGTGAAAACATCTTCACAGCATAAGATAGAGGTCAGTTGTCTGTGGTCAGTGATCACAAGACCACAGGTTACAGGGATTTTTAGAGGTTTATTAGCCAATAAATTACTGCCAGACATATTGTTTTTATTTTCACACTAATAGCTAATTAAACTGTATCACACAGTATCACACGCAGAGTTTCTTATCTAATCATGTAGTGACACACAAACTACTTGCTACACCTTAAAACTTTTTTATTATTTCTGTATCTACTTCTATATCCACACTTAAAAAAACTTTAAAACTTTCTACCACCTAGCTTAATATGTTTCTATCTAAACTAAAAATCTAAATTTTTGCTTATGGTCTCTAAATTTGGATGCTTTTCCCAAGGTCTCAGGTTGAACCCTGTACTATTTTTTGAGATTTTGAGGATTTTCTGTGTTTGGAATTCCCACAGGTGCCCTGGTAGGATGCTTTGCCTCCTGTAGTTTATCTGTTTCCAGACCATTGAAATGATACCCACACTGTCACTTTACCTGAGACACCTGTCCTGAGGTGACTTTATGATGCTAAATTGTATCCTCATCGGGCTGCTCAGCCCAGAAATAAGTTCTGCACCTTTGAAACTAAATATGAGAGTGAAGGGGAAGAGAAGGAAAAGCAGTGAAATTTATTTTGAGGCTTTATTCCACGACATAGAGACAAGAAGTGCTGTTGGAGTTCTCCACTCCACAGATGGACCAGGAATTTTCCCTTGGTTTTTTTCACTGTTTTTTCTCCTGTTAGCTGAACTCAGAAGGGGTTGGGGTTTTTTTGGGTTTTTTTGGTTTTTTTTAACTGTTCAGCTTTTGTTTGGTCTGGGAACACCAGGACTATGGAGAGCAATCTGAGCACACACCCAAAGGAAAGGACTCTGAGCTACAAAAGGACTCTTTGAATTTGCCATCTCTTCAGAACAACAAGAGGTTCTACAGCTCAATATTACTCATTTTCTCATGTTTGTGATTACTTTTCTCATTAAATAAACAGGTTTTTTCTGCTTTTCTTGAAGGAGGTTTATCTCCCGAAGGGGTTGGAGGTGAAGGCTGCTGAATTTTGCCTTCAGGCAACATCCCTTTGGAAGTTCCCTTCCAAATTTGTCCCAGATCAGGGCAGACACTTAAATGTCAGACACCTGAATTCTAAGATTAGTGAATCATCCCCTTAATTGGGAGCCTGAGCTGCTTTGACACTAAACTATGAAAAAAATCATCTCATAGTTCTTAATTCTTTGAATATGAAAGGAGCAGGGTTGGATTTTTTTCTGACCAAGCTGGAAAATTGAAGTTTTTAGTCAGATCCATTTACACTGTGAACTTCCTGCCACTTCAGAGTTGCACAGTGAAGGAAAAGAAATGGCAACAAAATGCATATTTGAAGCAACAATCAGCTGTTATACTGCTCATGAAGGTAATTGTATGCTCATTCTTTTCAAGGATAAGAGGCTGGAATGGACATAGGAAAATTAATCAAATGGTTTATAGCCTTCTTACAACACATACCAAAATTTATTTAAGAATCAGTCAAAAAAGTGTTTTAAATCTCAGACAGCTGCGAATCCTGGCCTTACAGAATATTTCTCATAGGAATTCAATCTCTCTATTTATAATGTTTTGTTTTACCATAAAAGAAAAGGAAAAGAAATAAGCACTATAAAGTTACAGTTAATTATTATGAAAATTAGAATAATTCTTCTCACCTGTCTTCAACCTATTTCATCTGGAAAATAATGACACAAGTTGTAAGAAACAAGTAATTAATTTTACAGAAATTTTTCATAATCCACACACTGCTCTGCATTTAGCTAATGGTTGTGGATGAATGCCTGTAGTAGCTGAAGTCTGTGATGAATTAAGCTTTACAGTGTGACTCCTCTACTTTTGTGACTCACTTCAAACTGTTTTGGAATGTATTGTAGGAGAATTTTACAGTTGTACCAAGGAAAAGCAGTATTTAGTGCATGATGTAACAGAAAACCTTCAGTTGTAAATCAAGGGACTAATTCAAAGGATCTTGTCCGGGGGCTCTGAAGACTAAGACCTCGCCATCTCAATACTCATCCACAGGAAACTCCTCTGAAGGCAAATAAATAGCTGTTTTACCTGCCTCTCTTAGTCCAGTGTACAGTTTTTGGTGGTATTTTACTTTATTGCTGGACTGGGTTTTATTTAGAAGGCTGTGGAGACTCCCCTTTTATGGAGAATCTGAACAATCATCTTAATGCAGAGGTTTAAACCAGATGTGAAAACTGCCACCTCATTGCCTCAAGTCTTGTGTTTGTACACAGGGAGAAGCATCTGCTTGATTCAGGTTTTTTGTGCTCTCATTGTGATGCAGAGAATACAGAAAAGTGAGTGATGTCCTATTCATTATATGTGTCGCTGCCCCATTACTTTACAGGATAATGTGGTTCAGTTGCAGTTCATAAAAACTCCTTTTCCATAAAGAACTCGGTGTATTATAGCTCATATAAAGGGGGATTTGGAAGTGAGCATCTGATTTATTCACCATAAAACACTAAATAACATGATGACCTCTAACTGATCTATGGCATACCAAACATTCCAGAGGAATTTCAATTTTTCTTCAGTCCCTCCAAAGCAGGCTCAGGTGCACACTGGAAGGAGACTGATGCAAACTGCCCAGTTGTGCAAATAATGTATGCAAGATGCCACTGGCATATGTTATTCACTATGAGGATTTAATGGTTTTGCTTAACATAATCCAGTGTAGCTGAACAAAGGAAATTCAAGTTTTCCCTGACAGTCTAGAAAAATAATTGCAAGAGAAAAAATTAATTAGATACAGTTTGCAAGACAAAAATGGAGGAAATATTTATATACATATTAAAGTTAAAACAATTTTCTGTGTGAAAATACTTATCCCCCTCCCTTTTTTTTATGCACAAAGCAATGCTTTTGTTCAGTATGAATGCAACAAAGCCCCTGTATTTTCAGCCAATAAATAAGGATTTATGAAGTCTGGTCCTTGTAATGGCACACAGAGCAGGATGATTGAAATCATTGTAACTGAAATTACTAATTTCCAGTCATGATTAAACAGATATGATACAAATCCAAAGGAGAAACTGAAGATGGGTGTACCAGGTCAAAACAAATGCCTGCATAAGCAGTGACAAACAGCAGATGTCCAGAAACCAGAGTACAACACAGGACACTCACACAGAGACCTCCTTGAGGATCCTCCCAAATGCTGCTTTTAATCTAAGGATTTAATAATGAGGTTTAGCTTTGCTTTGCTTTTTGTACAGTTTGATTGTCATTTTAAAGTGAGATTGTCATTCACCTGTTGCTTTTATGTGGGACAGATCTTTGTGGGCAGTTGGATGAGTTTTGGGATATACCTAGATAAATCTATATATGAGTATGGTCATATATATCTATATATAAGAGTATTGCCATTTCTGATCCATCCTTCCCTCTGGGCCTGCATGGCTTCCCGTATTTCTGAACCATGACATTCAGGTTTCAGTGAAACCCTCTCCTCACATGGATTTATATTGCTTTTACTTTCCTTTTCATATGGAGCCAGATCCCTGAAGGTCAGAAAACAAGCTGCCTGATTACCACAGTGAATCAAGGAGAGCAGACTGCTTCAGCTCCCTCTTTCAGAGCTTGTGGGGCACTTCAAACAGAGGGTACCTCTGCAGCTGTACCTCACTTTTGTTTACTTGCTTATTAAAGGACATTTTTTCATGGCAGATGCATGAAGGCTTTTAGAATCCTCCCTCTTTCTCGTGTCCAGGCAGTGCAGGCAAACATTGTCAGGTTCCTGCTGTAACATTAATAGCTAATTCTCGTTTACTTTGCATTCAGGGTGGCTACCAGTGCCACTGCAAGAGCACTGAATTTAAATCAGATGAAAAAGTTCATCAGATTGGAATAGCAGATGGTAAAAGGTCTGCAGGAAAATGTGTGAGGAGTGGCCAAGCCTGGAGGAGGCTGAGGCCAGACCTCATCATGATCTTCAACATCTTCCCAAGGGACAGCACAGAGGCAGCTCCAATCTCTGCTCTCTGTGACAGTGACAGGAGTGGAGGAAAGGGCTGGAGCTGTCAGAGAGGGTTTGGTTGGGTATTAGGGCAAAATCCACTTAAAACAATATCCACTTAGGAATATACCAGGCATTTGGGTATATGTTTAATCACCAGAGGGTGTCTGGGCACTGCACAGGCTCCCCAGGGCAGTGGTCACAGCACCAGCCTGGCAGAGCTCAAGGAGTGTTTGGACAATGTTCTCAGGCACATCTGGGGGGTGGTGCTGTGCAGGGCAGGAGTTGGACTCAAAGGTCCTTGTGGGTCCCCTCCAACTCAGGATATTCTGTAATTCTATCAGTAATGCCTGTCTTTTTCATCTATCCCTTTTTTCCCCCCTCATTGCATCCTGCTGTAATTAAAGATTGTGGAGTTTTGCCATGGATTTCAATGGGAACAGAACCACAATTTATGTTACTGCACAGACCATATATTAAGGACCATGCTTTCATCTTCATGATTTCCACTTCTTGCAACCATTTGCCTGGTTGTCAAACTCTTCTTGCCCTGTCAAGTCTTTCTTTGTATTGCTGCCCATGTTTTTGGGCAGTGAGATGCTCATTTTAGCAGCTAGCAAAGAATTATTTTTTTCTGTAAATGTTTGGGATGCCTCTATGTGCTGCAAAAATGAAATCAGGAAAAATGTAAACCTGTCAAAGGTTTAAGGTTGGTTCCAGTCAGGTGGTCACAGGAGACTTACTAAAAAGTGTGCTTCTAAAAGACTTCTAAATGATGGGTCTTTCAGAAAAAGAAAAGACACATTTCAAAGGCTTTGGAAATTAAAATTATGCAGTTTCATTAAGGACAGAATTGTACTATTCTGAAAAGCTGGATGAGCTGAAAAGAGCTAGGGCTCCCCAAGAATATCAAGACCACAATGGGACAATGTCAGGGGTGGTGAAGAGAGAGTTTTGGTAGAAGAACTGCTGATGGCGGAAGGAAAAAAAAAAAAAAAGAACATTTTCTTTTTAATAGAACTGAACAGTGATCTTTGCATTGTTCAACCCATGCATATCAAGACCTAGGAAAAGTGCACTTCTCCCTTCTGCTTCACTGCATGTCCTTGTGGCCACTGCACCCAAGGAGCACAATGCCACTGCAGGATGGAGAGCTGCATCTGCTCTGCTGGCTGCCAGCCACCCCTGCAGTGAGACATTTCTGTGACCTGAACTACTGGAGTGAGGGCAAAACAAAATATAGGGAAGGTAAGGCAGCTTGGAGCATTTTAACCACAATGAAGAACTGCCCCTATCATGAGGAAATCTCAGCTGCAAAGGGAAAGGGAAAGGGAAAGGGAAAGGGAAAGGGAAAGGGAAAGGGAAAGGGAAAGAAAGGAAAGGAAAGGAAAGGAAAGGAAAGGAAAGGAAAGGAAAGGAAAGGAAAGGAAAGGAAAGGAAAGGAAAGGAAAGGAAAGGAAAGGAAAGGAAAGGAAAGGAAAGGAAAGGAAAGGAAAGGAAAGGAAAGGAAAGGAAAGGAAAGGAAAGGAAAGGAAAGGAAAGGAAAGGAAAGGAAAAATGGACCACAGAGAAGAACACACAAGAAATTAATGTCTTGGGGACAAGGCTGCTCTGCTGCAGGGCCCTTCCCCTGAGCAAGTCCCTTCAACAGAAAGCCAGAGCCAACAATGGGGCCCTGTTGTCACTCTGATTGTGCTTTCTTGCTTTGAAGCACATAACTGATTGCCAGTCCTGCCTTCATCACAGTGTTCTCTGTATTTGAATCCCTCACTATCAGCTGCAGCTGCAACTCATCTCTGCTGCTGGAGTTGGATTTTTCCACTGCCAATTGACGGATGTGTTATAATTGAGTGCACTTCAACCATCTACCATAAGGACCATTGATATCTAGAACTTAGCAGAAGTTTTTGTTGTTGTTGTTGTTGTTGTTTTGGATTACTTTAAAATTCCTGTCCCCTGAGATTTTATCTTGTGGATTTTTTGGGTTTTCACTAACTCCTCCTGCCTAGTACTGGATAAGTAAATTTACTGTGCTCTGCCAGGGGCAGGAGCAGAACAACATGTTTGCTGTTTACTGAGACTTCATCTTCTACCAACACAGGTTGTTGATATCCTTGATGTTTGCCCTGAGGAAAACAGATCATTGCCCATTTTGCATTTAATCTGTTGGAATTGTTGCTCTTCATGTGGTTACAGCATTTCAATACTGTTGGCTCAACCTCCTCTCTGGATACAATGCATTGTTCCCTGGCAGCATCAGGGAATGTTGGGGGATCTGGGCATTTGAAGGGGAGAAAATATCCAACACTCAGGGTTAAGCAGTTGTCTCCCAGTCAAATTGGCTGAAACTGAATGACCAGAAGGGCCATTAGGACAAATTCCCAACTGGTATAAACCTGGTCTGGCTCCAGCTGAGCTCCAGGGCTGGCCATGGGCAAGGCTAAAAGGCTTTATAGGAGTTCTGTGTGTGGTAGGGTGAGAGAGACGAGAGAGATGGGGAGAGCTTAGAAAAGTGAGCAAAAGAAAGATCCAGGGGGCCTAATGACAGAAACTGATGACTATTTCAAGCAATAAACCTCCCAACATCTAATATTCCTGAAAGATGACACAGATATATCACTAGGTTTCTTTAATATGCATTTGGAATTCAACTGTCGATTGTGTTGCACCTTCTTGCTATTCTTAGGAGTATTACAAACTACTGCTGCCTAATTTGTTTTCATATGTGAAAAATACTGTCAGATACAAAGCATGACAAATCTGACTTTTTATAAACAACACAGAAGAATATCTTTTGTCTTTCCAACTTTACAATTTTTCACAAAGTTGCTCAGTTTCTGAGTTAGACATAAAATTCAGATTAGGCTGATGTGCCAGGTTGATATTCAGGGAGATATACTGATCACAGCTGCCTTTTGAATAGCAAATTTATCCGCCTTTAAACATGCAGTATCTTTTATTTTTGTCCACAAACAAGTCACTGACATTTCAACTTCACTGTCACATATTATTCTAAAGTGTGAAGAAAATACGAGTATTTGTCTTGGAATATTTCCCCCTCAGGCTATGAAAATTTACTTGTAGAATTGTTAAATGTTGATAGAGAGAAGGCAAATTCACAAAAACTTGATCCTCAGTTACTGCAAAATGGTCTATGAATAACGATTCAACAATGAGTAAAATGCATTGGTAATTGGTTTATGGTTCTTTTAACAGCTAGATTTCCTTTAGAAGTAAAGAAATAAAATGTAATAATTACGTAAATAATTACACTATGTATTGTGAGGAACTTTGCAGGAGATGTTCATTAGTGAGAACTCTGGAAAAACTTGGAGGAAAATTAAATTTCATCTGATACCAAAAGACAATGGTCAGGAACTCCTGACCTCAGCCACAAGGAGCTGTTCTTCATGGAAATTATGCTTGTTTTCTGAAAAAGCAGTTTTGCAAACACAGATTTGGCTTTTAAATAAACAGTTACAGCTTCTAAATTTCTTGCATGACATTTTACTTTTCCCCCAGATTTTACACAGAACAGGCTTCTCAGTACCTTTGAACAAATAAAGCATCATAGATGTAAAATTAGAAAAAAAAAATACCCCAAAAAACTAATAGAATTTCCCCCCTCACTTTGAGAAGTAAAAGGTGAAGTCTAGTGTGGTGTTGAGTTTTTGGGAGAATTACAAGTTCTAGTGCCCTGACAGTCCACACAGGGGCAACATGGAAATTCACTTCTTGACTGTATAACTGCATTCCTTCCGCAATAAATTAATCTGCCTGGCAGAGTGGTGGATAATGTTGGTTATCCAGCACAGCATCAGAACAGACAGAGCACATCCTCAGGGGCCACAAAGGAAGGATGCAATGCTCTGGTCTCTACTGGTAAATAAAGAAAGTGGCAAGATAAATTATTCAATACACCTCGCTGACACTAAGATGACAAAATGGCAACTGATAATGGACACAGTTGTCAGGGCCAGTGTGTGCTTTGAGCTCATCTGCATTTCAGCTACCAGTGTGTTTGCAGCACAGCAAGCCTTTGAGATGATTCAGGCTGATAGACCTAACCTTAGTTCTAAGCAAGAACAATTTCCATTGAGACAGAATGTGGTTTTCCTTGTCTACACAAATGCTTTGCTCTAAAACAAATACACCAATGGCTGAAGTCAAGGGTTTATTCTCATCTCCTGCATGTTGACAGCTTAAGGCAAAAAAAAGAGAGGGAGAACTATTTAATAACTGCATGCATCACCAATTTTTTAGAATAGAGAATGACACAAAATCCGAAATACGGCTCAGTGAAAGGAAAACTTTCCCCAGATTTATGTGAAAAGCTGGTTTTTGTTTTGCATTAGAAAGCAGGCTAACCTGGTGCCAAAAGAAATCCACTTATATAACACACATTGAAGTGAACGAGGGAACAGTGCCACATGCACTGGGATCCTTATCATGGTCTTCTGAAGAGTCCTAAACCTGAAGACAACAGGATTATGCTAATGGAGTTTTACTGTGGTGGGAGCAATCTAAGTGTCCAGATTAGCTACATCATGCAGAGCACAAAAACTAAAGAGCTGAGTGAGATGTCTTAAGGCCAGAAACGAGCAAAGATGATGAAAAGCAAATTGGTTGAGGTCTGTTTGTTGCATTTCTGTGTTCCAGGGAGTTTGCAGTAACAATGTCAGTACCATAAATGTGGCTATGGATCTTTGTTTTCCTGACCAGTCTGACCTGAGAGCCCTCCCTTACCCTTTGCCCATGAGCTCTGCAGATCTGTTTAATCTCCATCCTGGCCCTTGTCTGATCTGCACTGTGGGTTTAAGCAGTCCTGTTTCTTGCTCCTGGATGGACCCTGTATCTGAAGTGCACCCAGCTCCAGTCATGTCTCTGGCACTGCCTCCTGGGTGAACAAAGTCACACCCCTTTCCTCTATTCTGCCTTTGGCCCATCTCCTGCTGCTCCTGAGTGAAGAAGTTCCCTGCAACTGAGATCCTCGACCTGCCTGTCTGAGACTTCCAGGAGACCTTATAAGACCCTGCCCTGCTGCTCAGATACACCTGGGCTGGGGAAGCACCTGCCTGGACTGTGGTCACTCTTCCCTTGCCCTCTCTCTCACAGCCCTGCTAGTGCAGTGCCTGACACAGGTGACACTATTTGAGTAGATGGATTGTCACAGATCTATCTCATTTAAGCCGATTTGCATGTGAGGAGTGAAAAAGGATTGTTCTATAGCCTCCTTCTTCCTATTATTGCTGAGCTCCTCAGGCCTCAGTACATTTAATGGTGACTGAGTACTGCACTTCTGATCTTACTCATTGTGCCAAGCTCTTCTTTTTCCACACAAACTCCTCCAAAAATGCCCTTGAGCAGCACAAGTAACTGGTTCATCAATATCCATGGGTATTGATGACAGCTGAGAGTTTTGTTCAGACCAAGCCAGATTTCTCTGCCAGCCCCCAGCTCTGCTGACCAGAGCAGAGTGCAAATGCAAATGCACTGCAGAAGCCACATTTGCATTTTTGCTGTGTTTGATGCTCTGGACTGCAGGAGAAAGGAGGGGAAGCTGCTGTTTTGCAGGCAGAGCAATAGGGGGTCTGAATACGTTTACACACACAGCATCCAGAAGTTAAATTTTAAGCATTTATTGCCAGACCATCAGGGATTAATGCCATGCAATGGAGGGCAGAGGGAAGAATTTGCTCCATGGTAGAAGGAAGGTTGCTGCTGACAGCAAATACAGTGATGAAGAGAAATAAATGGGCAAAGACTTGCATGCAGACAGACTTGTTACAGAAAAACATGACGTTATTAGGGAAGTAATGATGCTGCATACCATACACCTTTCAAGGAAGATCATTACTAAGGATATGTCCTGGCAGTCTGAAATAAGGGAGTGCTAATGGGAGACAGGAGCAGGAGCACGGGGTCATGGCTGTGATTAAATTTGATCAGGCAACATGCTCAGGAGCACAGCTCATGAAATATTTTACTCTTCACAGAGGACAGCCAGATGTGTGGGTAGGTTTGCAGAGTGCACTGCAACATCAGAATGAGCAGCACCACAACGCTGTGCAGTGGTGCTGATTTGTGAGTTGTGTCATTGTAGATGGCTGACATTTGCACATATTTAGTTTATGGTTATTTAAATTTGAGAGTAAGGAGTGTCACTTGAGTAAAAAAGGCTGGTTAAAGATGGAATTTTCCCTGGAAAAGATGGAAATTTTGTGGAATAGCCAGAGATTGCTGTTTCGATGTGCAGTACATACAAAGTCACACAAGAGCTGTTACACATAGCACACTTAGTACACCTCCTTCACATGGCGCAGAAGAATTTTACGAGATGCAAATCACTTCCAAGTAGATTTGAACTTAGCAAGTACAAGCCTTTTGGCACATAAGTCTGAAATAATATTTTTCTCTTCTCATCCAAAGCATTCCAGTGAAACAGTCAAGAAAAAGGATTAGTTCCTGGTAGAACTAGTTTGGCTGAAACTTCTGTTCTCTCCCTTGATATTCCCAGCTAAATGTCCAGATTGTTTCTGCAAATTTCTGCCATCTAAAAGTTAATAAGGACTAAAGATGTTCTGCCTAGCTCAGCAACTTCTCTCTTCTCAATGGCCAAAACTGGATTGCTAATAGGAATGACTGCAAGGAAATACAGCAGTGTGTTGCTGGGTGCCAACTCCTTCTAGCACAGAGACTTTCCAAGTCAGAATTGGTTTCTACATATCTAATCCACCTGTCTAATCTAGTATTGTAACCCAGCTTTGTAACCATGGTAGGGAAAGCCAGACATCTCCCCAGAATGGTTTATCCACTCTGAGTGTGTGTCCAGGGCAGATCAGAGGAACTGCTCTTGGATTCCACTTTTCCTCCTTTCAAATGTTCTGTTACTTAAGACTGCATTATAGTGTCACACTGCATCTTAAAGGGCAGCAAATTCATTGAGGATAGCAGGAGATTCAAAGGCAGAAATTAATCTGATAACACGAGGAGACACAAAATCCATGATTAACAAACCCACCACAATTTGCCATTTTAATCAGTACATATAATTTTAAATCTACACACATTGTTGGGGGAATTTGGCTCAAGATAGCCACATGAAAAAAAATATCTTTCACATTCTTACAGGCAGATGAGCTGAATGGTCAAAGTCACCAAGTGAAGTTTTCTCACAGATGTACTCAGAAAATCAGCATTTGCCTCCATCCATCCTCCAAACTGTACCTTTGGTTTTGAAAGCTTCTACATGCAAAGCAGGGAAGGAAAGGGAAAGAAAAAACCTGGGAAGCCCTAATATTTAAAATTCAGCTGTCAGAAAAGCAGCAGCAGAAGAAAATATAGTTTTGCATGTTTGTTTAATTGAATGTGTAGTGTACATATAATACACAAATTCTGTGCAACCTCAGGCTCCTGCTAAACTGCTAATGCAGCCCTCAGTATGCTGAGGTTTGGGCTTCCCCACTGCTGACTGTTTCCTTGGTAGATCTATAAAGAAAGAATATTAATCTGATGAGTATGATAATTTGGAATTGCAGAAGTGTGTATAAATGCAAACTGATACCGTTATTCTTTTTCACAACATTGTGTGAGCAGAGGGTGGGAAAATTAAATGTCTTGTCTTTTCCTGGGTACTGAGAACCCAGCATTTGAATTCTGTCTCTCACAGGATTGTTCTGGACAGAATATCCAAAATTCTGCTGGATAAACACATCATGGGATGGGTGAGCAACTGGCTTATGGGTTGGGCACAAATGGATAATTATTGTGACATCAGACTGGCCACCTGTCACTAGTGGGGTTCGGCAGGGCTCCATCCTTGGCCTTGAGTTCTTCAACATTTTTATAAACGGCCTGGGTGCAGGAGTGGAAGGGACACTGAGCAAGTTCACAGATGGTACAGAACTGGGAGAAGCTGCTGACTCCCTCAAAGGCAGGGATGCCCTGTAGAGAGACCTCAACAAAGGAGAGGGCTGGGCAATCACCAACCTTGTGAGGTTCAGCCAGGGAAAGTGCCTCTTGTGAATCCTGGGGATGGTCTTATGTTTTGTGATTCTGAGTATTTGCATGGAAAGCAAATCTCCCTTCTGGCTTTCAAGAACTGCTAAACTCTCACTTAGAATCAAGACACTCAATTCTGCTGACTGTACTTCCAGAACGATGGAGAATCCAGAGGGCCTCAACAAGAGTAACTGAAGAACTAGAAAACATGACTTAGGGAAGTTTTTACTGAGCCCCTGAAGAAAAGATTTTGAGGAGACATAGTTCTGATTTTCAAATATAAGAAACATGCAGAGAACTGAAAAGATAAAAGGAACAACATCAGTCTTGTGGATAAAGCAAGATGTCATACTTGTTTGCTTTAAATCCACTGGTCACTAGAGTGAGGCACTGCTCTGACAGAGCCAAAAGGGTGTGGAACTCCCGTCCTTTGATGCTTTCAAGATGTTTTCTCCCTTTCCTTTTCTGCTTAAGCAACAGCCAGCAGTGGTGGTGGCTGCATCAGGCTTAAGCTGGACTCTGGGAAGAGGCAGTAGCTAACATTTATAAAAGCAGCCATAAATGTTGCAGAAAAGCTGAGGGCTGGTTAAGCATGCAGCGACTGAAACACGGCTGGTATGCAAATATGAGGGAATCACCTCATTCCATAAACCATGGGCAGCCCAGGGCTCATGGATCTCCTCTGTGAACCCTGGGATTCACACCAGGATCAGCCCTTGAGGGGAGACATCTCTCAAGGTTGCTCCTTGAGGCTGAGAGGTTCTCTGATGTAACAGATTTGTGTTCATGGTTAACTTTGAAACTTTAGCTAAGTAGTACACAGGATTGATTGTGGACATAAAATTCTTTAGAGATAAAGAACTGGACAAATCTGGGACTAAGTGTGGATCCAGCTTAACCTAAACTCCTCACTGAGAGAGTGTTTAGAATTCAAGAACATCCTTTCTGAACCTCATGACTCAATGGCAGGGTCTCCCTGACTGTATTGTCTCACCCTGTCCTCTGTGCAGTGAATAATCCAGTGTACCTTGGTATTACACCTTGCTAAAACAGTCTCATTTATTATCAAACTTTGTTAAATCCCTGTTTTATATCAATAAACATGTTGCTACTCATCTCTTGGGAGTGAAGAGCATCACTCCATCCATGACAGCATCCAACAAGGTTTCTGAATGCTTGTTGTTAAATATTACATTCCTATCACAGCTTGATACTACAGAACAAACAAATTAATTCAGTTAAATATATAACAATTTTTTCCAAGCAACTAAACCATCCACAGCTTGAAAGACCTATTCTGCATTTTCAGCATGGTTCTAAAACATGCACATTAAAATTTTTTCTTACTCCAAGAGGGACTCTCTTCAAAGTCAAAGAAGGAGATCAGCTGGTTTAGATACTCAACCCTCTTAACAAAAACCCCAGCGAAGTCCATAAAATGTGAAAATGTTTTAATGTGAGAATAAAGTAATAAACCAAAAGCCTTTCACGGTTCTTTTCCATCATGGCTTTCAAATAGCCAGAATTCTGCAGCTATATAAAAACACAGGAAGAGAGAGTCATGAGTCTTTCTTCTTTTATCCCAGTGGAAATCAGGAGTAACCCTGCTGACACCTGAGGAATTACAATGATGTAAAACTGGTGTATATGAGGGGGGGAAAAAGCCATCCAGAGGAGTATACTTCATTGGTTTCAATAAATTCTCTTCCTTTTTAACACCAGCTGTATAAAAAGCTCCAATAAAATTTTATGTGCTAAGTCTGGTGCTGAAATGACCAGACACTTTCCAATAACATAAAACTGCAGTAAGCAATTAGAATATTTCTGCTTAAATACGTTGTTCCAATTTGTTTAGCATCTCATCCTGGAGTAATTCTCCCACCTCATCCACTATCTGCAGTTTTATCAGCATGATTTTCTCCGAGATATGGAGGAATATTATATTGAAACATGCATTTATATCTACATCTTTCTATGTATTTTCCCAGACGGTATATTTCACCTGAAGTTTTGCTATTGCCTTGTTAGTAATCATATTAAAAATGCTTATATTTTATACCACTTTATTCCTACCATGAGAGTATCAAACCAGCTCCAGCAGAAATAGTATGAAGTCATGGAGACTTACAGATTTAAATACTGGAGTGCACATTAATTAGTATTACAGTCTTTTATGAGTTCACTTAATTTTTATCTTGCTGTTGTATCTTGAATTTGGGTAGCAGCATATGAAATTTTTACTATTAAACTCCAGACCCTCAAAGTAATTTGGATTACTGATTTAGATGACATTGAAAAGTTCTTTAAATATATGTTATTGCTATTAAATCCCCACATTTTCCCCTTCAGTTAATGAATACATACATTTTAGTGAAATTGTGCAAATGTGAAATCTATGGTCACCCATTTCGAGGCTGTCCTATTCCTTCTGCTACAGTGAATAATCCATTAAAAAGGTCAGGACTGACTCTCTTCCTACAACTACCATGGATGTTACAGTGAGCAGAAACAAGTATTTGAAATGTTTCACTATTGATTAGCACAAGCTGCTTGTTCAGGTTCTCAAATGTGAGCCAAGATTTGAAATGCCTGTGACATGCAAACCTGTAACAGCCACTGCCAGGTGATGATCCAGCAGAGAGACAAAACATTTCAGTGATGAACTCTACCATCAGCCTTGCATGGTGAAGGCACCAGATCAGGGAGTGTGGATGTGGAATAATTTTTCAGTCTGCTGATAAATTTAACTAAATTAAAAGTTGTTGAACTGAAACATCATTTAGGTACTTAGGCTAACCAAAATCCTTATATGGTATCAAACAAATGCGATTTTTTAGTAACACCCATCACATCCACACTCTTAAAGAAAATTTAAAATTTTTTCCTCCACCTTTTGAAATATAAGTACATGTGAAAATGTAGCCTGTCTTTTCAAACTGGAATTGAGAAAAATGTCACATTTGACCCGTCCACAGAGCTTGTTTGCTTTAGCTTGGGCATCCCTGTTTAGTCTTTGGTACATGGACATTTTGGTGCAGGAGGCTGTAATCCTGATTTTGTGGTTCCCCTATCCTCTGTGCAGTGCTGTGTCCAGGGAAGGACTGGCTCACTGCACAGATTGTGAAGCAGAGGATTTTCATGAATTAGAATGAGAATATTTTAAATGCAAGTACAACACTGCTTCTACACCAAAGGGGAACCCATTATCCATAGTTGAACAAGAAATGTCTGAGCTCAAATTCTATAAGCTGTGAAGTTTTGGGGCCCTTTTCCAGTGTTAAATCTTCATGGTGAAGACTGAACTTGTTCCAACATGCTTTGCAACACAGAGTAACATGAAACATCTTGTAAAAATGCACAGCAACACTCAGTCACTGAATTCCATCAGTTGTGCTGAAATCCACGATTTGCATGCATGCATTTGCATATATATGCATCTACTCTATTTATGTTTGTAAATATTACATGCATGCATGCAGAGAGTAACTAATAAACATTTTCTAGAGGAAAACTGAGGCACAGAGTAGTTAAATTTGCCATGAAGATTGTAGGCATCTGTATGAAAAGCATGAGAAGAAGCAAGACACCTTCACTTGAACAAATGCTGCCTTTGCCAAATAAAGAATTTGATTTCTAGCAAAAATTCACTCAGCTTAACAGCTTAAATCCCACCTTCCACTCTTTTTTGTGTTTGTCATTGTTTCAACTCAAAAGTATCTCTTTAAGTGTCTCTCTAGAGCCTAAGTTTTTCCAAAGAAACAGAATAGATGAGTCTCCAAAAACAATTAATGTCATCCAAATTCTCTTTCCAACTGAAAGATGAAATGCAAATAAAAATTATACTCAGTGTGTGGAGTGGATTCAACACACTAATTACAGGAGAGAGTGTGGTTAGACCATCAAAAATGTGCACACAGTTAATTGTTTATAAAATAGACACCACACAGGAAGATATGAATAATTACAATAAACTTGATTTTAAACGCCTTGTAACTTCATATTGCAGATGTGTATATGGTGTCTCTCCAGAGAGGGACATTTTCTCCAGAATGTTCTGTAGTTCTTACTGATTTTACCCGGTGAATTTTTCTCATCATATATGTGATTGCCGTTTTTTGGCCACTCTTTTTCATTTGTTTGGTTGGTTCCTCATCACTATTCTCATCTTTTTCTCTTTCTTGGGTGATACCTTACGCAATATTTTTTTTTCTCTTTTAATTTATCATGAAGATGGCTAGTTTTCCTTTTCACAGTTCTGGGTATTTTCACTTACCACATAATCAGTAACTAACATTCCTATATATTATTATTTTAATCTTAGTTATGCAAAAAGATGAAAACCAGGTCAAATTAATTGGTCTGAGGCTGGCTGAGTGATTTTTGAGTCTTTATGTTGTGGTCAGAATAAATCCTGTGTTGCTTAGACTGAATATTTTACAATGACCTTCCTGAGAGCTACCTCAGGAGGGAAATGGGAGACAAAGCGGTGAATTCTCAGGCAGGAGGAAAGATGTTCTGAGGGTTGTACAATCATACTGGTGCTTTGGCTGATCACAACTAGTGGAACAGCACTGGAGCCAACCTTGCAATATCAAACCCCCACCACCCTGGGGCTGGGAGGTGCACTGTGCTACACACAGCCCTAGATATATTGATGATTAGCTAAGTACCTCTAATTAAAATGGGAGGAACACACGCTGCATATAAATATTTCACATAGATATAAAGCTATGATTTGTATGCCATATATCTTTGTGACAGTGGTGCTAATGAGGACATCTTTTAAGAGAAAAAAGCAGCAAGGCTTGTAGTAGTTTTTTTGCAATAACATCAAATTCTATTCTTTCCAACTTGCAGTCAAATAGATTTTGTTAGAAATCATTTTTTTCTGGGCAAACTCTTAACCCCATCCTGAAGAGGGTGATTACTAATTTCTATTTTTTCTTCTGTTCACGCAGAAGAAGAAGTGGTGGGGAGCTCTCTATAAATAACTCCATCAAGGAGGCACTTGGAGTTATGGCACTTATGGAAAAGGAATATTCCATCCAATTTACGCATTTGTCTAAACGGCTTCTCTTGATAATGTGTAGGAATTAATACTTGAGAGACAGATGTCCAGAGAAGGACTGTTCAACTGCTTCCCCAAATGAGGACCATAGTTCTAATTCTTGCTGCTTTCAAATGTATATCTATATATTACAGCAAATATCAAAGGTCATGTTCACATGTGCACTGCCATCAAGAGCATTTCCACATTGCAGCTGGTTAATCTGGTGACATCAGCTAGTCATTCTCAAATTTTAATTCAGATTTCTTAAATACTCTGTAAAGTAAAGCAATCAAAACAAACTGCTACTCGTGGGAACCACCAAAAAATGACATTTTACACCAGGGAATTTTTTTACAAAACAAGTTATAATCTTTCAGTTAACAAATATGTGTCAAAATTTAAAATATTCACAAATGTCTATGTTTTATGCATACAAGCTGCATGTGCTGCAATATTTTCCAGCCAGAAATGACAAAACACACATCAGGTGAAAGTTTTTAAATGTAGATGAGTGATAAGGATGGACATGAAAAGATTGTAAATGGTATGAAATGGTATGAAAATAACATGGTCAACCAAGCAGCTCCTTTGCAAATGTAATGGATCTTGGTTAAACAGAAGGCAGGAGGTGTGTGAAGAAGCTATTACTGATCAAAGAAATTACCCTGAATTTATGAGGAAGCAGCAAGAGCATGAATTGATGCAAGGCACTTAAGCAAAATCATGTTCTGAGGGGAACAGAAAGATTTCATGGATGATTAATGCCTATGTAGCAGAAGAGGGGAAAGCATAACTTCATTTAATGTAAACATGATTATGATCCTGATTCTGCATGAAATTCAAGTTCATTCTCATCATTTTGGGGACACTTGGGGTGTCTCAAATTCAACACATTCTTCAGTACGATGCTGAACTGTGGAAATGTGTCATTATGTGTGATGAACACTCACAAGGGTATGTGACAAGATAAAGATTAAAATACATTTAAAATATATATCAGAATTAGGTTTTTTACACTTTGTTACAAAAGGAGAATGACAAAGAATCAGGACATGGAGTTATACAAAAAAAACCCAAACCAACCAGAGACCAGAATGTTTTATTTACCGATTTATAACCACGTAATTCTGTATGAATGTTTTTGGAATGGGTATACAAACACTATCAGTAGTTCTTGTGCCTCCAGGGATATCCAGACCATAGGAAATAATTTTAATAATTTTAAAATTTACTTTTATTACTTATATGTTACCAACACTTGTGCTTCACCCTTGTGCCACTTTTGAATTCAATGAGGAAACTAATGTGTGTCTAAAATATATTCCTGAACACAGTGAAACCTGGATATAAATACTATCATGATAAAGAGAATCTGCTCTTTACCTTGGTAGCTTGTCCAAGGATTAAACATTTTCACTTTTAATCTGGATATAGTTCTCATTTAAATTCTCATTTCAAAGATACAATGTGAGAAAGTAATGTTTTTAATAAAAAAGGTGATTAATATACCAAAACTATTAGCAATCAAAGCAAATTTACCAATAGAACAACATTTTTCACAGTAGGAACTATCATCAGCAGGATTTCTCTTGAAAAATTAATCCCAATTTCAAATGTAGTCCAAGGTATTCCCACCTACTTCTGCTCTATTGCTGTTCACTTGCTACTCGAGGACTCCAGTGGATCTGCAGAACCATCAAGATTCCTGAAAAAGTAGCTACACTGGTACTGTGTGCACTAGTGTTGCACATAAAATGGGAGAGGAATTGGAATGGGGTAGAAGTGCTTCATAAATACCAAACAAGGAGTTTTGGGCAGGGAAGTGAAAAAAAGCACATTATTTCCTCCATCCAACAGACTCTAAGCAGAGCAGGTTTGGAGCTGTGCTATAAGTCAGAAGTAACACCTGGATCAGATTTTTTTTCTGACAAAAAGCTTGCCTTACACTCCCAGCAGAAAGTCACATGGCATGCAAGAAGGGAGTTTCGAAAGGAACCCTCGTCCATGCAGAGCATACATTATTGTCAGGTGAAATGCAAAATTTCAAAAATTACTGAAAGAGAAATACCCAAGCTTCTCAACGCTCAAACAGAGAATTTCACCAAGTGCACGGCTGCAACAGGCAAGTTAGCCCTGACATCCTGAGCCACATTAACATGACACTGGATCTGGCACTAAATCCCTTTGCTTAATCTGGTGAAAGTTGCAAACACAGATTTCAGAGCAGTTTAGCACACTCATGTTGTCCTGGCACCTGGTTTTGGGATAGCACAAGATTAGGGATTAGAATGTCTCTGCTCCTTTTGTACAGAGCATAGGTGTGATAATCTTTCAGGAAGGAGCTGGTTCTAGGAACTTGGGAAATTGGCTCCAGGCCACAAAAAAAAGCCCATTCTTGTCTAAATTCCACAGCCTGTGAGTAGAGAGCAGATATTCCACGGTCCAGTTAAGGCTTCTTCTAAAATAAAGGCAAACATGCAGGCTAAACCAGACAGACCTTGCACAGCCTTGGGCCAGCCTCAGTTAAACCACACCTGTTGTAACTACTGACAGAAAAAACCCAAGAGGAGACAGAGGAAGACACTCACTTTTGTCTTTCCATGTCTATACTGCTTGATATTTCATCTCTGCAACCCACAGGAGATAAAAACAACAGAAATGGGGACTGTTTGCCTGTGATGTATCATCTGCCTGTGAGCAAAGTGATTGCCTCAAATGTTTTGGCCAGGAGTGTTTTCACTGACTGGGAAGGCAGCTGCAGTGTTGTCACTGTGACCCAAAAGTGCCAACAGAAACACTGATGACTCAGGAACTGAGGGTGAGAAGGGCTCTGAGAATGCAAACTTTACGAATTAACAGATTAACTCCTGAGGGATACTAGGGGTATTATTATTATTATTATTATTATTATTATTACTTCTTCTGTTCAGCTGAACATAGGAGACAGAATCAAACCCAATAGTTCTAATAAAAAACAGAGGAAGAAACCAACAAAAAGCTCCAAAGAAACAAAAACTCCAAGTCCCAAAAGAAACAAAAATCTCCGCCAAAAACCAAACCAAATCAACAACAACAAAAAAAAAAAAAAAAAAAAAAAGGAAAAAACAAGGAGATATTTGTGAATTTGTAAAGTGGGTGGAGTTATTGCATATCTGATCAGATATCCAAGGATTTCCTCATGGCAGAGGATTCTGGAAGACCCATGGTGGGAGGGTTCGGGTAGGCAGTTCCCAGAAGTTCTATTATTAATCTCTCCATTACTATGACTGTACGGAGAACATTTTTTTTTTATGCTGGAGGAGGTGACTGGGGAGGTGATCTCTAATGTGCAGCCAAAAGGAAAGGAGGAACAGGTTTACTCTGACACAAATTCAACTTGTGTCCTGCAAGAGCATCAAAAAGTGATGGTCTGTCAGCTTGGACCTAGAACAGACCAACTTTTTCCAGTTCCCACCTGAGAAGGAACAAGGTTATAGTTCAAAATCCTGCAGCACTTCCACTTTAGCTAATTTTGACAGGGAATGTTTGGAGATTTTTTCTTTTGGGCTGCATTTGTAGCAGCTAAATCAACAATTTCCAGAGTTCTCGCACTGTGATCACAGTGTCTGATGGGGAGGACATCCAGAAATCCCAGAAAATGCACAAAATCCATTAGTTCTGCCTTGGACCAAATTGTGGGGAGAAAAAATGAATGTATCTGTGGAAATCCTAAATAAGAGTGAAAGTGAGATGACATCTATGTATAAAGTTTTAATAGGACCCTTAGGATGCAATAAATCATGTAAAGACAGTGAGAAAATATTTCATATTATTTCCTTACTCCAGAGTCTCCCTTTTCATTCCAGACACTCACAGTAGTGTTCCCCTCTGACCACATGAAATATTTTATTTTAGCTATATTGTCAGTCTCTTTCTACAGTTCAGGGAAAAAATATATGCTCTTCCTGAGGGAAATTCACCCAGTTTGATATCAGAATGAGATTCCTCTCAATGGCCTGTCACTCTCCCTGAGTTTGGTGTGTTGCTAATGCTATTGATCAGGTTCATATATACGTGATTAGAACATCAAAGTCAACATAGAGAATTATTTGGATCAAGCCTCAGCCATGAAATTATATAGCTATCTACTTCATATATTTATTTTAGAATGGAATTAATCCACCCTATCGATCCAAATAATCCCATCTCTGGTAACACTATGAAAAGAGCCCATATTGCTTTTTTATGAATTTGGTACCTGAGTTGTACATGGAAAACTTGTGTGAAATGAATGATTATATGACATCTGTTGGACAGGATTGTGATGAACTAAGAAATGGAAGAATCCTTATCACCAGATGATACTTTACACTGTTTTACTGTAATGTGCTGATACTACAGGGTGTCAATACAATAGTTACAGACTCTGTACAAGTACAACTCTTCTGAGTGCATTTGTAATGAATTGGGGATGATGTTCAGATAAACAGA
Organism: Brachypodius melanocephalos; assembly: GCA_013398615.1. NCBI lineage: Eukaryota > Metazoa > Chordata > Aves > Passeriformes > Pycnonotidae > Brachypodius > Brachypodius melanocephalos. The sequence continues at coordinate 2,263,823 of VZSR01003371.1, forward strand.
GAATAAAATACCCCCATATTCATTAATGAATATGGATCTAGTTTTAAGCATAGTACACTGCACTATAAAGCAAGGTTTAAAATAATTAGATTACATGCAGTACATCCCAGTGAGCAGGGACTCTAGTTTAAGCAAAATTAAATGAGGCTTCTTTTTTTTTTGAAAATTATGAACAAGTGCTATGAGTCTTGGGCACATCATTTTCATCAGCCATTAATTAAGGATTCTGATAAATATTTCCTTCATAAGCTACAGCAAGGTCTCTTAAATTATTATGTAAATAGTAAGTGCCACTGAATCAATATAGGCCAGTTGTGCTGCTGATTCCAATAAAATGTTACCTCTTTGTTAGGGATATTAAAATTCTGAATATATTCTGCAGCAAAGCAAAGACAATTTAGAAAGATTTAAAAACAGCAGAAGCAGTAAGGAAGGAAGCAAGTTGTCTGACAGATATAGAAACTTATAACATGGTCACATTAAGCTACAATTAAATTTTGCACTTCAGCGTGGTCCCACAGGCTGCAGTGACTGCAGTCACACCTGTGGGGAATTCCAATTAAATGCAAACATGGTCGGGGGTGAAACTCCAAGAAATGTCAATCCATAACTCGCAACACTCAGAGCAGAATCCCCCACTTATTGCACTGCCCTTGCTCAATTAGCAACAGATTTAACTCAGAAACAATGTGTAACTCAGTCTTGCATGAACATCCAGATTTGCATTCCTTCATTCAGCCACGCTTCTGGATATTGCCATGACAACGATGTGGCATTCTGCCTTTAGAGGATTTGACAAGGGCACGGCTTCGGTGGCACAACTGAGAATACCTGCCTGTGCCGTAATAAGGGGTCCTGCAGGTAAATGATATTCCAACACAACTCATTCTTTGATTCTATGAATATTTTTTATGATAAAGAGAATTTCATTGTGCTTTTTGCCCAAAGAAAAAAAAAATCTGAACTCATTCTGTATTAACTGAAGTGTTCTGGTAATTTGCTGATCTCAGGAAACAATCTTGAGACAAATTATTTGTATTAGCAGTGCTTTCCAGCTGTAACAGAAAAATGGGCAAGGTTCAAATATGTTTTCCTCTAAAAGATATATTCAGAGGTGTGCATAGACTGTGAGTGTGGAACTTTGCATTTCATTCTTGAGTTCTGGTCTCCTGATCCTGGTATACCTGGCTGGGTACATGCTAATTTCCTTGGGAAAGCAGCTAGTTTTCTTCAAGATTAAATCTAGACACAGCAGAAAAAATTGTTTTCTACACATTCTGTCCCAAGAAGAGTAAGAATATTGACTGTAAATGGCTAGGTTGTCTCCAGAATCTACTCAGCCACCTTTATGTGTAGAATGACTCCATGTCCTCAAGCTCCACAGCAGCTCTGATGTCACATAGAAAAGAAATTTGCTGCTCAACTGCAACACACATTCTGTATTACCTTGGGCACTTAGAATTAAATTTCTCACAGTGCCTTTGGGTGCATGGGGCACCACAGGAAGCCCAGAGGAAACTGAGTCGGTGCAGTGCTTGGACAGATGGAAAGAGTCACTCACTCATCTCTACAAAGGCTGACACTGAATATATGACATTGCTTCCTTCTCTTACAATTGGTCAGTACAATTCTGTAGTAGTGTTACATCTGTAAATTCTCTGGGACATTCACAAAGATGTATGCCATGGTCACAGAAACATCTGATATCCCATAAAGACATCTGCTTTATTCTCTCCCTCTCCTGTTCTTCCTGCTTCATTAATATTTTAGCCCACTCAGCTGTTGGTCACTGTTTCCATCAGGTGCACTTTTGAATCACATTTTAGCAAAGGTTAAACGTACAGGTCAAAACTCCAGCCAGGTCTAAGGCAACAAGCAGCAAAATAAATTCACCAAAGCATACAAGCCTTCAAACGTAAGGTAAATGCAACTTTCACACAACTCACTTTCCAGCAAGTGACTTCACAGTCATCTGAGCTGTACAGGACTACAAATATAGTGATAAAACACGTGCCTATAAACATGGCATGAAGATCCTTGTCCATATCTCCACTCACACAAGGAGGTCAGGACAGCCAAGCCTCAGCTGTCCATGGAAATGGTATTTACTGTTTTCAATCACCTTCTTCTCTTTCACATTTCTTCTTTTACTGTTTGAGTAAAGTGAGGGCAACATTTGTATTTTCTTCTCTGACTGCTGTTTTCTGACAGAGGAGGGAGAGCTTTCTCCCAGTCACACCAGCCAACTCCTGCACTCCAGCACCCCACTGTCTTGTGCATGTTCAGCTTTCCTTGTTAGCTGTTCCCTTAATCTCTTATCTCACTGTTGCTGCCTCTTTTCCAAATCCTCTTGGTATGCAGAGATATCTTGGAGTAGGCATTTCCAAGAAAAACGAAGGGAAAAAAAAAAAGTCATTTAATGCCTGTGTTTTTTCACTTTCTGAATAACAATGTTGTCTCTCCCACCCATATTTTCCTTAAACTGCAACTCCTCATGAGCCACCACTGTGATTCTTCATCTCAGCAACCTGCTGGCTGGGAAACACAGCTGTGCAAGAGAGACAGCACATACTCATAAGTGAAAGCAGAAGAGGGACACTCCCTGGACAGTCCATATTCTTATTCTTGTCTTACTCCAGCTGGCAGAGCTGCCTGACGACACTTCCAAAGAATGAAATAAAAATTTCTGTTGCATGCCCACCACTGCACAGACTCAGGTAGATTCTGATAAGTAAAGTGATATTACAGCAGCTGCTCCACAGCAGCAGAAGAACATATATGTACTGGGCTGAAAGATGAATTTATCTTTAGTGCACATGAAACCGATGGTTGCTTGCAGGAGAGAGCCATTTTTTTTCCTAAGGAGTGGAAATTCTGGCACAGTGGGGAGGAGGATATTAACTGAATGACATTACAGACACTGTTTGAATATGAGAAGGGAGAAGAGGAAGATGAAGAAATCTAGAGAAAAAGACAATATCCAAGGCAGACAACGATGACAGAAGACCCAGCAGTGTACACAAATCCAGGCAATCAGAAAGCTGAGAAATGTGAGGCTGAAGACAAAAGACATCAAGGGCTCTAACAGTATCACACTGTTCTAAACAAGTGAAAACAAGAACTCACCAAACCCATTTAGTGAAAGAAAAGAGGAAGATAATGAGAAAGCATCGACCATAAGGCAAAATGTAAGTCAGTTTATCAATCCATACTAGGTTATGTGATTTTCATAGGTGTCACTATGTCACACAGTCACTTAAAGAAACAGTAGGAGCTGCATAGCAGAGAGAAAAAGGAATGTGTTTTCTGCTTGCTGCCTTAAGCTGAATATAAAGATAACAATGTATGGACACAGAACAAGCTGTATGATTCTGTTTTCTGCAACTTTCATGAATTTGCAGTGATCTGGGTTGCTCTGGCTCTGTTGCTGCTACCTCAGAAACTCATAGTTAGTTCCAAGACTGCTGGATGTATTGTACATGTTCTGAGTAAGGAGAAACCTGTGTTCCTCACATCAGCTGCTCTGCTGTTTCCTAACCTGCTGTCTCTGGTTAATGCAAAAAAAAATGGTGTGTAACTCTCAGCAGTAAGTGCATCTCATCTGATGTAGAGGGGACTGTCTCTATTTGGACACTGAAAGTTGCTTTAAAGACTGAAACTCTGTAGAGAGTCCCTTACAGGAGACTGTACATTGCTGAAGAGCAACTGCACATAATTGCTGACTCCTGAACATTGATTGTAACACTGCTCTACAGAGTTTTAATATGCCATTTTCATAATTAATAAAAATATTCTTCTGTAGATGCAAAGTAATGAGTATAAATTTAAGCTTTGGTTTTGTTGAGCAGAAGAAATACATTTCAGCTGATTTTATGTGTGTGTTCTGTAGACCATAATGATTCCATTACCAGGTAGTATATTTTGCTCTTTTATTCAATTAATCGTAGTGAAGATGGCATCAGAGACCATCTTTCATTCAGACACCAAGAAGAAAAAGATGATTTTTGTAAGTGCCATTTATGGACACAAATTCCTTCCTTTTAATCAACCTGGTAATTAAACTCTTAAACTCTTAAGAAAAAGTGCTACCAAAACCAGAAAAAGAAACCAAAGTATCCTGTTGAAGTCTTTTTCTTGTCAGAAGCCTCCTTTTCACTCCAGTTTCCTAAGCAAATCTGCCTTCCTCTAACACCACTTATGGTTTTCAATAGTTGTTTCTAAGTGCCCTTATTTTCTTTCTCTTTTCCTGTCCTTGAAGCCTGATTGTACTCACACCAATGAAAAGCGTGGAGGTTTCTGAAAAAGTTGTAATTAAGATCCCTCCCAGAAAGATGAGGTGGATGTATTTATTCATTTGCACTTGCATTACAGAAGTGTTTGAAGGACTCTCTGCGATGGGTAAGGCACAAACACATCTTGAAATATTGTCCTGCTCTAATGTTTCTGTAATAAGGAAGGGAAAGGAAGAAGGATTTGGCTGATGTGAGGATTAATATTTCCATTTGCAAATGGACACTGATGCACAGACAAGCTAAGTGCCATCCTGAAAGTCACAAAGAGGTGTGACTAGAAATGCACCAGGTCTCCTGAGTCCCCACCCTGGGCTTCACCCATGAATCAAATTTAGCCTTTCCACATGCTTTCACCCTTCACTGTCTTCCAAGGGGTTTACACTTTGAAGTTCTCAATCATATTTTAAACTCCTAGAATAGAATACATTATGGCTAAAATAAAGTTGGAAAAGTAACCTTATCAAGCTGACAGGCCATCTATCAGAATTTACCATACAAATAAAACTAAACTCCATAAACAAATGACTCATTTAATCAAATCATCAGGGTTCTGTATTCAACCAGACACTCAGTGTTTGCCTTATACTCCCTGTTCCACAGCGCTGCACTGCTCTCATCAATACTAATATTGGGTATTCCTGCACAGTCAAAGGGCCCAAGATAAACCACAAAATATGGTATTGAGTTCCTGGGCAATGACCTGAGCTGATTTTTTTGTTCCAATACAGCACATTTGAGGCACTTCTTGAAAGACTAAGTGAAGTTCTTCACTTAAGAGAAATTCTTCTCCGTGAGGGTGCTGAGGCCCTGGCACAGGGTGCCCAGAGAAGTTGTGGATCCCCTGGCTTCCTGGAAGTGTCCAAAGCCAGGTTGGATTGGGCTCTGAGTAACCTGTGACAATGGAAGATGTCCCTGCATAAGGCAGAGGATTGGAATGAGAGGATCTTTAAGGTCTCTTCCAGCCCAAACCACTCCATGAGTCTATTATTCTATGATTTTAATTTCTTGATTATTATTTGTTCTAGTTAAAAAATCTCAAATCTACATGAACAAATAGTGACAATAACTCACACAGTGTCACAATAGTGACAATATTAGAGCTTCCTCGCTCTAATAAATTAACTCCCAGTTTTGTAAAGGTCACAGGTAAAAGGACAGAGACATCTCTCAAAGCTTCCTGACATGAAGTGTGACAGGAGAACCCAAGTCTGCCATACACTGCTTTTTCACCTATCCACTACAGTCTCTGCATTATGCTTTAAAATCCACCTCATTTGAATCTGCTGAGGGACAGGCAAAGTCTAGAAATTGGTTTTATGGGTATTAAAATTGATTTTATGTGTGGAACCTACTGGACTGCTCCTCACACAGGGCAGGACATTTCTGATGGCATTTTTGCATTCCCCTTGTGAGGTGGTGCTTCATGTATTTCAGATCTCAGCATTTATCATCAAGCAATCATTTTTATCATCAGGGAGACAATCTTTTAATGTAAACACTCGGGTTGTTCACAGTCAGTCAGGCATCACAAAAAACCAAAAGAAACATGAAAATGTAGTTTAATTCACACAGTTTCAGTCTCAGGTTGTGATCCAAATGTACCTCATAAATAAGAGCTGAGAGACTTCCTGTTTCAAATTTTTAAGTTTCTGAAGAATATTTTTTAAATGAAAGCTTTTAGAAGTAATTCTAATCACACACTTGCTCAATATGACATTTCTTTTAATTTAAGGTTTTTTGTTTGGAAAAACCTCCTAATTCCTGTATCAAGTCAATTTTTCTTTTTCTGACAGTGAGATTTCAGTCAGGGGTAAACAACATTATAAAAATAGAATATTACTGTTTGAGCTAAATATTTAAGACCTTAAAGTGGCATCATCAACTGGTTAACTACCAGAATTTATCAACTTCTCACACATCATTAAACAAGCAAGAGGAAGACCAACTTTTCTATCATAACTTTTGAAGCTTAAAAATTATATCTAAACTGTTAAATTCACTAGGGGAGTTTTCATACAAGGGATTTGATACCTTTCAGTGAATTTAAAGCTAGAAGAGACTGTTAGATAATGGCTGCAGTTTTCTGTGTAATACAGATGAAATATTTGTATCTGACAACCTTTGCAAAGATCCTAATAACTTATATTTATCTATCTTTTTGTAAAAGTTCATGACACAAATACAGACACAAGAAATAAAAAGGGGTTGTAAAGCAGCTCTCAGCACAGAGATTTCAGGAGACTTCATAACTGAGAATTTTATAATAATAATTACTTGTAAAAAATGTGGTCTGCAGAACACATTGAATGAAATTGAATGAAAGAATGAAAAAAACAGATGTTCTGAATGAACAGAAGAAATGTAGGGAAATACAAAATCAGGAAACAATACCAATATAAGACCTAGAAAATCATAAGACATAAAGGTGAGAGAGTAAGGAAGCTAAATTTATGGAGTCTGGAAGAATAAAAACTGGGGCCAATGTGGTCTTAATCTATAAATATCATTAAGGTGAGGACAGAAATAAAAGGAGGAAATAATTCAGTTTCAAACTATGCAGGCTGGCAGACAAGGCCTGTCTCTAAGAGGGAAGTTTAGATGAAAGGTTTCAGCTGTAGGAGGAGATGAAACAGTGAGCAGAAAACATGACAGTCCAGGATCTGACCCTGAGATGGAGTGTTCACAGCAACAGATACGTTTCACTTGTGAATTTTCATCTAACAAATCTCCTGCTACTTCAGGAGCTTGAGCTGCCATTGATTTCTCATGATCTCCTCTCAGGCAGCTTTTAAGTTTCTGATACGTTAGTACACTGAGCTGCTGATTTGAAATTGGTCACAGGTTATACAGGGAGGGGAAGATATTTGATGGCCTGAGGTAAGCTTATCTCTTTGAGGTATCATGGGGAAGTTAGAAGAAAGATGTTTATAGCTCTTTCTGGAGGTGTTACAGAGATACCAACTTCTGTGGATGATACAAGTGCTCTTTTCCATAGCAACTTCCAAATATCACATCTATCCTTATTCTTGATTCAAATGCTTCACAGAACAGACACTTCATTTTCCTTCCTATGCTTCACATCTTTCTTTAATTGAATACTTCCTTAAAAATACTCCTACTTTATTCAAATAGCTTCAGACACCTTCTTTCCCTGCTATTCCTGCTCCTTCTGTGACCCTGCCTTCAATCTAATCCTCGATCGTGACCACAATCTTGCAAGAACATCTGAAGTTACCTTCACAAACTGAGAGCAGTCTAAAGAAGGCACTTCCAAAGCCTTCTCTCCTCCTCCTTCACCTCTTACAGTACTATTTAAAGTACCAGATAAGGTTTATCTCACCTTAGAAATAGCTCTTTCCAAAGATGTGTCAGTCCTCTGCCTCCTCGTGTAGGACCATAACATGAAAATGTAGCACAACTTGGTAATGACTAAAGTTGAATAACAGAAACATTAAGGGCTGGAGGGTGGGCCTGTTTAATGAACTTGGAAGATATTTATGGCATTTCTCAGCCACTGCAAGCCCACCTGCAGGGTGCTTTTAGTGAAGAATGCAGTCCTCACTTCTCAAAATTTGATGGCAACTTGGTGTGAGCTTTTCTTACACTGTGGGGGAAGAAACAAATTTCAGACCTGCAACATCATCCAAGAAATAATTCCTAAGAACTTGGTTCTTGTTTCTTTTCATGGTTGTCCTGAGACAAAATAGAAGAGTACATCCCTCTTTTGATAGAAGTAAAACTGAATTCAGTTCTCTGAATACTGGATTTTACCTACACACAATAAAGATAAACCATATTTATAGAAAAGTGGACTTGGTCTCTTTGGCTAATATAGTCAATTTAAGTATCTTATTATAATTCAAGAGGCCAACATTACCAATAAATATAGATGTGTATATATATTAGGTGTACATATATATATATATTAGAAAAATAAAGCAGTAAAAATTAGACCCATATTCTTTTATGAATAATGGAATCACATCTGCTGGCTTGCCACATACACTGGAAATATGGAAAGATTCCCAAGAAGACCAGAATCATGATTACAGAACTGAGAACTTGGTAAATATTTGTAGTACAGGAAATCTGACCTGTACTCTATCATCTCTGCCACATGACAGCTGATCATTGTCAGGAGAAGAAAGAGCAGGCACACGCTCTTCACACCTGGAAGAGACACCTGGAAGGAAAAAAAAAGAACTTTTCTGTTTTCCTTCTTCATTATGGATTGAAGAAACAGTGAGAGGCTTATATTCTGAAATAGAGATTCGGTGAGGCCTCAGGAAAAAGCTTTCTGAAGGTAAGTAAAGTACTGGCATAGATTTGCTGGGGAGATTATGCATCACAGAATCATTTTCATCTTTCAAGAGTTTAGACAAACTCTAGTTAAGGATGCTTTAGATATAGATTCAATCCTGCCCTGAGGCAAGGCAAACTTCTGGGGTTTGCTTCTGCCAAGAAGACAAAGAATGGACCAGAAAGCCTTTTGCAATCCTTTTTAAGGCATTTCCTTAATGACAAGGCTTAATGAATGAAAGTTGTAGCTAATTTCATGTAGGTGATGGATAAAATCTGTATTTTTAATAGGGATGATAATAATGAAAAAAAAAAGTGAGAAGTGATATGGTTGATTATCCATTCATTCAAACAATTTTAAAAATTAGACTGAATATAGAAACATAAAATAATTGCCAAATTCAGTGTCTGCTAATTACCAAGACAAAAGAGAAGCCCTATGGCCTATTTTATGCACCATGTCATAATGGCTCTGTCTTAATATTATCTATTAATTTTGTTTATTAATTTTAGTTTGTGTTCTTTTTCTGTTGGCCATGTTCATTTATCAAACGGCTTCCTGACTCTTGGTCCCTTGACAGCATGTAAAAGGCTTGAAAGTTTTTTAAAGAGATAACAGTTTATCCCAAATGCCTTTTCTAGTTGTTAATTCTTCCACACTTAGTGGTTTGCTCACTATGGGTGGCAGAAAAAATCTCCTTCAGGACAGAAAAAACCTCACTAATGTGTTTGAAGCAAACATCTTTAAAACAGTTAATGATGATGTGATTAACGGAAATACAGATGAAACCATTCTCCACCTCAATGGAAACATCCTTAATTAATACAGATTTAAGTACCAGGCATTAGATTGCAAATGGAGGCAGGAACAATGGAAGCACTCAGAGCAGCTTCCCTCTTTTCATGCAGCTTTTAAACGCTATTTACAGAACTCTCTGATTTATTCTCTGGTTTGCAGTTTTGGGCCAACATGCCCAAGCTAAACAAGAAACAATGCATGAGACAAAGAGCTGTATTCACCCCCATCTGCCACTTCCCTCCCTATGGGACAGACCGAGGGCCAATCTGCCTTGATTAGTGCAAGTGCAGTTTTAAGGGCAGCTGATCCACACAAAAATGGGAGAAGAAAGATTGAGTCCAGTCCCAAAGGAATTTGAGTCTCGGCACAAGTCGAACATCAAAACTGCTTAGACTTATGAAACTACTCCAGCATTCACTGAACTAAAAAGTGAATTCCCCCTAATTTTACATGGACATGATGCCTTCCAAGAAATATATTAGATTAAGTGACTTGATATTTTCATTTAAAATCTTTGCATGGGTGGTATAAAAATTAGACTAAACATTCAGGTTCCTGAGATCTGTTCAGTGGATTTTATCTCAAAGTTTTACTTCATTCCTCTAAGACTTCTTACATGACTGCCTCATTTCCCTTGGAGAAAAAAAAAAATCTCACTTTTTCCTCCCGCCTGCAATCTGTAAAGGACAGAGAGACAGTAATGGTGAAAATCAGAGGGGATAAAACTGACCTGAGAAAGAATGGCTGTGAACCTGTTCATGCAGTTGTCACACACCAATGGCATCCATCCATGCACTGAAGGCCAAAACAAGAGTGAGAAATTCTTTATGCCCATCTCTTCTCTTCTTCCAAGTGTTTCAGTCACTCCAGACCTTCTCTGCTGCTTTATTTTCACCCTAAGTGGGGTAAATAAGGCCAGCAGAAAGTTATTTCCTCTGTACTTGAGCAACACTTTCAGCCAGATCTCAGCATTACTTGTTGGGGCTGATGCAAACAGCCTAGATGCAAACAAGAGCAAAGATTTTATTATTGAGTATCAGATATTTCAGTCCCATCTGCAGTGGCAGTTAAAGAGGTGTCCCACAAACAACAGGAAAATGGGTAAAAGAGCTCACTGTCAGTTTGGATACTGACTACTCATATCACCAGTTCTAGCAACCAAAGCAAGATGAATATTTGAACCGTGCAAACTCAAATGATGTTGAACAGGGTAAGTGCACCTCCATTTGCTATGCAGGGAGCCTAAGAAGGCAGAATATATTTACTGTTAATAGAATATTCACCTCGAGCTATACCAACATGGCTTTTGTTTTGATAAACTTGTTCTTGAGGAGCCAAACACAAACTTCTGAGCTTTTGCAAGGATTGATGTTAAGGTTAACTCAGTAGGGGTCTGAGTTGCCAGCTGACGTCTACTCTGAAGGGGATTCTACATCTTTTCAGGAGGAGTGAAACCTCAAAAGCTGAGGACAGAAGTTTTGTACCTCCATTTTGCAGCTGTGAAAAAGAAGCATAGAGGTATACAACATCATGGAGTAACACACAGTGCCCCTTTTCCCCCTTCCTGTAGGAGAAAATGAAATTAAAACCAAATTTCATCACAGGAAATCCAAGTAAATATAAGCACTGGCAAGCAATTGGGCAACATCTATAAATGAGAAATAGTGTAACAGCATTACAGGTTTTACTCCATCTTCAAAGCCTAGGATTGACTTCAATTTGTGTCTTCAAAGAAAATGAAAAGGCTGAAATATCAGCTAAAAAATTGCTAAGTCCAAACTAGACAATTGAGAGCTGAATTTTGAAAGTGTCATGAATCCAGAGTAATGAGGACCCATGGTTTTAGATCTAGACAGCAAAAATGTCACTCCCAACCTGAAATCCAGACTTCTAGCAACAGAATCAGATGAGTCTGTTCAGTGCATTCAGATATATATATATATAATATTTATACACACACACACAAACATTTCTCTTTGTTTCTCTTCTCACATGATTAAACTCATAATGTGGCATCACTTTCAGCAGGTAGACTTGATGGAAGAAGATGACAAAAGGCAAAAATTTACCATTAGTTTAACTGAATCCCACAAGCTCATTAACAGGGCTAAAATCAGAAAAACAAATTGTTTGTTGCATCCCAGTGGTCCCAGGGAATTCTAAAGGATAAATCAAGGACATAAGAATCAAAACATCAGTGATTCTGCTGGAATATGCTTGAAGGTATTTAATAGCTCTTGCAAAATGGGCTGAGGAGAAGAAACAGTTATTGTGAAGCAAAGTGAAGGGATGAACAAACAAAATCACCACCTCAGAAAGTCTTAAATAGCTTTTATTACTGCCACAGCAGCAGTAGCTATTAAATAAACACAGTCTTCTGTGGATATTTATATTTAAAATAGTCAATACCCAATACTTTTTAGCCTGCTCCATATCTCTTTATTGCCTTTCTAGTAGGAGAGACAAAAAGCATTAAAAACTGACTCATATTCGGATGACCAGTTTCAGAGAGTTATGAGCAAATGAGAGGGCCATGACCAGGGAGCAACTCTGCAGAAAAGGAGAGAATAAAAATGTTGCTCTCTATCTTCTCTTTATCATTCCTCTTAAACAGAAGATAAATTTAAGTTCTTTTCAGGATTACACAATAAAGCCCTCAAGTAAAGTGTCATAATATACACTTTGGACATTTAAAATTGGTATGCAGAGAAAAAAATAATGTAGGGGGAAAAAAAACCCAAAAAACAAACCCAAACACAAACAAACAAATTTTGGAAAATGTAAGTAATGCAGAATAGTCTGGATGGTGCAATATGTTTTTATGTTCTCAGAGAGGGTAGTCTGAGGGTAGTGGCAAGAATAGATGGTTTCAGAACAGATGTTACAGTTCAATCCAGCTCCATCTGAACTTCACATGCTTCAGTGGACAGAAACAAAAATGCTTTAGGAGGAGATTGTGCAAACCACCATGCTGCTTTCAGATTGACCGCTTATGTCATTAATGTTTTGCTAAGCTCACTGATAGTTTTGCGTTCTGGGCTGTGTGGAGAATCACTACGATGCCTTCTGAGATTCTGAAGGCAGCAGTCCCAAAAGAAATGGACACTAATCCAAGTGAAATGGACTACAAAATACAGAATTTAATGACAGCTGTTCACCTTTCATTTGAGTGCCTCTACAGATAAAACTTTCCAACTGGTTTAATTTCACCTGACGAATTGTTCACACAGCTTCTCCTGAGTATAGAAGAGAGAGCAAGTGAGCTAAGAGCCAACAAAATTCCTCCAAACACTGACTGGAACAAACCCTAGCTTGTAAATTAGAAAAAATACTGTACAAAAACACTGCTTTTTCCAGAAATAGATCACGACCAAACTTTTTTTTTTTTTTTTTTTAAAAAAAAGGCAATTTTGTAATGAGAGTTTATTCTCTGAGCTACATGTACTCACATTTTACTAGCACAGAATATAGAGACAACACTGTTGGCATGTAAAAAGATAAGTCCGAGTTAAGAAGTTGCATCTTTGCCTGCATCTGTTTTGCTTGGAATGCCAAATGCTTAAACAGGGCAGTAAAAAGAAGAGGAAAGTTGCTCTTGTGGGCTCAATTCTTAGTTGCAATCTTTTTTTTTTTTTTTTTTTTTTTTAAATAGTGATTTTTTTTTCATCTACAGTGAAATAATCTTTTGAGATGATGGTGCTGAAAGGTGATGTTTTCCTGTAGTTAGTTGAAGCTGTTAACAGCATTAACAGTCTGTTAAGAGAGAATCAAGTTCACAAATGTGCATGAAGTGGTTTAGGAGTGACTTTAAGGTCCCTTGGAGTACGTTGAAATTTATAAGGCAGTCATCCCCTTTTATATTTGGCTTTCAAACACTTGATAACACTACAAAACCTGCCTCTTTGTGATGGAGAATCCTTGAAGGAAATACTCTGTACATGGTTTCTTTCTGGGCCTCTCTGTTGCTGTATCAGCCTAGGGAAGAAGCCACAGGCTGGAGGACCAGAAGCAGGGACTGGTCTCTGCCTCCTGACACGGTGACTGCAGCCAAAGGTGCAGAATTCCAGCCCCCAAACCTGGAGGTTTTACAGAAGGGTGTACAGGTTAGATGGACTGAGTGACATGAGGGCATATTCTTTCTTTTCTCTCTTTCTTTCCTTCCCTTCTTTTCTCCCTGGCACAGAACTCAATGAGTTCTTGATTTCTCTTAGATTTCTCTTTGTTAATTTTGTACTGATTATACTTCTTCATTTAGAAAAAAAAAATAATATTGCTATATCTACAAATATGCTGAGATTGTTTTCTCTCCTTCTGCCTTGTTTGTTCTATTATTTATAGTTCTGCTGTACAGAGCAGAAACCCAGTGTTAAAGCTTGAATTTAATATTCAGTCTGTACTGACCAGATGGATTTAAATTAGGAAAAAAACCCACAACTAAACAACTAAAAAAACCCCGACTTATTTTCTATGAAATAAGGCTTTACTTTCCTCATCTCAAACACTGAATCTCCAGTCCAGGATGTAGTTTTTGAGAGTAGTAAGTAAGAATTATGAGATGGAAGAAAGCTATGTAAAGACAGAGAAAGATAATGAAATGCTTACTGGAAGAGTCTGAATATAACAACTTCAGGTTGAAGGAGTGTATAAGAAGCAGGAAAAGATAATAAATAAAGAAACTTAAGAAACTCACCCCGTGCTTGACAATAGAACTCCTTTCTACAAAATGTGTGCTTTCACTGAGATATCTTGTCAGACGTAAATCCTTAAAGGAGGTAAGACATTTCTTAACTCTGCTGAATTTAAAGCAAGGAGATCAGGAGAGGTGACAGAGTTGATGTTTGCTAACTAGCCAAGGTAATACACAACAATGCCTGGTCTCCTCCAGGAACAGAGCATTTGAATGTAAAAAATCTTAACCTATTTTGCAAAGAAGAGCTTTAAAATTGAGGCAAATTTTACTGCCAACTAATAAAATGCAGCAGCTTATGAAAGGCAGGATCTTTTCCAAATTCAAAGCACACAGAGATACTTCTCCACAAGAAAAGAGAAGTTTAAGAAGAAATACCCTGTTAGCTACATCACATGCAAAAGAAAGAATAGCTTGCTCATTAATTGTGGAAGGATAAGTTACAATATATGCAATACTTAATGTGTCTAACACTCAGTCTGGAAAGGACATTTTTAGCATCTCATCACAGATTTTCTGCAAGGAAGTACAGTGACACATTTACTTGTACAGACAATATCCTGGGCAATAAAGAAAACAAACAACAGACAGGATAAATCAGAACTAAGTTCAGATCTGAAAAATATGCTTACAATAATGAATGCTATGCTTGAAACTTATTAATCTGAAGGACTTCTTTACAGGGTACTAGAAAGAAAATATTGGAGAATTGTATGAAATCAGTAACATGTAATAAAAAGATTTATTTTTTATTTTCTAGTGTGTAGACATATTTAAAGACCTCATATGTGGTAGACACTAGGTAAAGATGAATATTATGTGAGATATCCAACTACATGATGGAGGTTCTGGAGTCTCCCTCCCTCAAGACGATCATCGAGGCCGATTCCTCTGCAATATTTTTTGTAGTTTCCATCATTTTCAAGATTTTGTACAAGTAATGTTGAAAGAAGCAATGAACAACTGTGCTGTACATTGTAATTTTTACTTCTCAATCTCTTTTGGCTGTGTAATGCTTGCCAATTGATTAATAGTGCATAGGGGAGGTACTTGGCAGCATTTCCAATTCAAAATCATGGCTCTCTTCCGAGATTTGTTGTTTTAACACTGAGGACTGAGCACGTTTTCATTCTACCAATGGCAAATCAGCCTTTTTAGAAAAATGTGAGTTATGAAGGAGGGTCACTGAGAAGGCTTAAGCCACAAAACAAAGCCATCAAGAAGAGAAGGTAAAGAACAAAAATATATTTTAAAAGTAAAAAAAAGAGCCCTGCACCCCCTACAAACAAACAAACAAACAAATAAAAGGAAAGGAAAAAAAAAAAGATACGCTCAAAAGAAGACAATGGGTAAACCATGGCTTAAAGCTGAAGAAAAGTAGTAGAAGCGTGAACAGATTTTGGAACTAAGGAACTAGAAAAACCAAAAGAGCCTGATTTGATGCTTTAAGATGGAAAAGGCAAACCTTGCAGCAGTTCCTAACACAGCATTTGCTTCTGCCATAAATCTGATCTCTGCCTGAGGCAGAGGCAGATTGCCAAAGCCAGGGTGAAAAGAGGAATGAAAAGACGGAGGAATTAAGGCCCTACATTTCAGAGCAGTTCAAAGCAGTGCTGATCATCTCCTCTCCACAAAGTGCTTCTGTTAGCAGCCTCTACTTCTGTCACAGAAACCCCACCATAGCCCAAACAACACACATTTTTCATATATTCATACTTAGTTTATGATTTCATGTAACTAATAGAGGTTCAACCAGAAAATAGCCTTCTCTAATATATAAGAACACTTAATTGCTGTGGAGAAGAATCCAGACTGCATGAGACCTGCTGAGATTGTAGTAATTGATTTAGCAAACTTCTCTTATCTATTCATTATGTATTAACTGTTTAGAAATTCCTTATAAAATATTATCAAGCTTTAGTTAAAATAAGCAATTTCCTTAAGGATAGCAATGCAAACATAGCACTTCTTGTGCAGCAATTTCAGATCCTTAAAAAAACCAACCCAAAACACTAAGAAAAATTGAATGTGTGGAATGGAAGCCACTGCTGGGGCAGGGCAGGATGGGGTGAGGCAAAGCAAAATCTGAAGGCCTCGTTGCAGTGTTGGGATCTACAAGCCTTATCTTGTACAGCTGTGCCCTATTTCCTTCCCAGTCTTCCATCTGTCCTTTCAATACCCCTCTTCCTTCCACAAGGAGATGAGAAAATGCAGCTACTCTGCTGGAGATCTGGGAGATGCTTGCATTGGTTTTGATAATTTTACTGTTCGAAGAATCAGAGAATGGTTTGGGTTGAAAGGGACCTTGAAGTCCATCTTGTTCCAATGCCCTGCCCTGAGCAGAGACACCTTCCACTAGCCCAGGGTGCTCCAAGCCCCATCCAACCTGGCCTTGGACACTTCCAGGGATCCAGGGGCAGCCACAGCTTCTCTGGGCACCCTGTGCCAGGGCCTCTCCAGCCTCACAGAAAACAATTTCTGTTCCATACCTGCCCTCTGTCAGTCACTATGAATGACTCAAAGATGAAATTCCTTCTTCTCTGAGATGACTGTTTCCTTCAAAACAAAACAAAACAAAATAGAACACACAGCTTCACACACAAATGTGCTTTCACACACAAATATGCTTTCACACACACAGGTAAAACAACCAAACACTCCTTGAAAGATTTGTTCATTCTCTGGAAAATTCTGAAAACTAAGAAATAGTAAGCCAGAAACACCTTTTTCAAGCAAGATTTGCAGATATAATTAAAATGAACATGGGAATTTTCTACTCAGCAAAAGACTGTGGAAATGGCCAAGTATTTGAAACTGCAATGAATGCTGGCAAACCCTGTTTTAAAAAAAACCCATATTCACTAACCCATGTGTAGGTTACCTTTCTTTTCTTTCTGAAATTACTATATTAAAGTAATGTCATTTATAAGACTTTGAAAAAGCTGAAAACCTATTAAGATATAAATAATAAATCTTAGTCACCATTTTCTGTAAAACAGAGCAGAGCTGGTTTCAGATGAAAATGTAAAGTCATAAAGTTCTGTTTCTGACAATGATCTGAGGGTAGTTTGAGATTACTTTGCAAAGATGTGACATATAGCTGTGAATTACATATATGGCAATTTAGTGCTTCAATTTACTTGAGCTCCATAGTACAGTGATTCTATAGTTATTGTTTCAAAGAAAAAAAAAGGAGCTATATGTATTTTTTATGATGGATGAAGTCACATCATGAATTTAATATCAGCTCAAGGCCATACCCTGCCAAACTATAAATCCTAACGAGAGACAGAGAACTACGAAAGGAGCAGACACAAAATTCTCCCAAGATTCCTTCATTTTTGTACAGAAGTGATTTGACTTGCTTTGATAAATCCCTAATGTAGTGTGGAAATGGGTTTACCAGGCACAGAATGAGCTTATCATCTGGTTACCTGCCAGGGAACGTAAAGCTCACTGGAAATCCCATTCAACGTCGATTTTCAAGTCCCAGTGAAACTAAATGCCTGTTAGCTTGAAGGGTCAAATAAGTGAGCAGTGTCAACAAATCCCGGTTATTTCATTTGTGTATGAACTCACTCCTGAATTCCTTCTGTTGTGTGTGTGTGTGCCCTGAACAGGTATTAGTTAATCCCTGCTGATTGTACAGCAAACAATCCCACTAATGGAGGGGGAATGAATAACAACAGGTAAATCCTCTTTCTGAAACACAAATCAAGCTTGTCAGAGGAAGAGTAAGGAGGTTTATTTCAGAGAATTATATGTGATCAACTTCTCAGAGCTTGAGAGTACTTGAAAAGTTTAAGGAATGGAAAACATACTTGCATCTGCTGCACTTTTGTGAAACACAGCCATGTTTCCATTTCTAAATCCATTTGCATACTGCATGGCTCTGCTGCACTGATCTGCCTATAAGCTGAAGAATGTCAATTTGATATCAGACATTGAAGACAGCTCCTGCTTACCTGGATGAAATATGTTCAGAGGCCTCCCTAGCATGGAGAAGAGAAGAAACAGGACAGGCAAGGAGAAATGACTAAAGATCACCTTCCTCCTTTGCCACAGCCTGCTTGAGCCTCATGGGGTTAGGTTAATTTTCCATCTGTCATGTGTATTAATATCTACATCTCAGTAGTCTAATTCCAGGTGAAACAGGTAACTAAAAAAGCAGGTTGCAGGGCCATGACTCTCTAAAAATTGTGTGAGAAAAATCAAAATCAGTCCCCTCAGAATTAAGAATAAAATTATATTCTAGCAGTTACATAAGTCAGCTAGAAATAATCAAGAGAAAAGAAGCACAATGGGAGCCTTTTTTTGTTTTCTGTCTCAGAGATGGCTGCCAGGACAGGTTTCCTGTTTATAAAGAGTTTGCTGTGATGCTGTGGAAAGCTGTGCAATACCTCACAGGACTGAGGTGTCATCTCACCTAGAAATCTAGTGAGACTTAACAACTTACTTCTCAGGACACGCAGTTTTGGAAACAAACAGAAAAGCTCTATCAGTTATTTGAATTTTCAGGTCTAGGAAATAGAAAGCATGTTTGAAGCTGAACATATCCAGTCTGCATGTTTGGACTTTCTGTTACAGTGCTCTAGAGTTGGCTCCTGGTTTTCCCAAACCTCAGGCAGTTTTCTGTAGAAAAGGGATGAAAATATTTCTCTACACTCCTGGGATGTTTCATCTATCACCTCTTGTGCAAAGGTCCAAATAAAAGGTACTATATGGCATATAGGAATCTAATTTTCATGTGTTTAATTGTGCTATAGACTTTTTAAATACAGCCCTGATTAATTTAAAAATTGTGGGCATGATGAAGGGGTATAATTTTATGCACGTGTGTTGCACCATTGCACAATGTTACACTTCAAAACCTTGGCTTATAGGATGTATTCATCCATGCTTAGCTTTTAATTTTTTAATGGGTACTCTTCCTTAAGGTTTATGGTTATTCATGTATTTTCTTTTCCTCCACATAGCAATCTAAATTGAATTTAGAACACTTGGAAAAATCAGCTGCCTAATTACTAAAGCAACTCACTTTTTAAAATCTGTTCTAACCTCTCTTAATGCTGAAGGCAAATGTTCCCTGTGCTTCCATGGGAGCAGAGTTAAAATTCAGAAGAGCACACTGGAAAAATTCCACTCCACTTGGGTGTTGTTCTACAATATCTTTGTCACATACCAAATGGATTTATCTTGTGTACAACATGTATTATACAACCTCCATGTACAACAGGGTCACCAATGATATAACTTGGAGGAAAGCAAAGGTTTAGGAAAGTCAGCAGAACAAAAAACAGGGAAAAGATTCAAATGACACAGGTTGGCTGAAGTCACAATATTTTGAGACTACTTTGGCAGAGTGGCAATTTCTCTTCATGCCAGTGTGCTTGGAAACAAATAATTTTATTTTCTCTGCTTTCGGTAGTAGTGTTGATGCAGCACACAGCTGTTCATTTGTCCCCAAGTCTAAGAACACTGCACACAGGTGAGACAACGAGCTCCAGCATCTCTCCATGCCCAGCAGATTGATTCATATCAGTAGGACCAGCATGGCAACAGGTACAAAATGTTGATCTCTAAGTCAGAAAGTTCAAAAGAGGTTAAAGGCTGAATGGCACACGAATAAGCTGTTTTCTCCCTCACTCCCTTGACCTATGTTGTCAGAGCTCCACAGGTCCATAATACAGCTGCATGTCCTCTAACTGAGCTGTGAATCTCAGCATCTGTCAATAACAATATCCAACAACATTGAATATTCAATAACAGTATGAGAGCAAAGCTGCAGCAGGTTCTAATACTGCATGACCTGCACAAGAGCCTGTGAATTATCCCACAGACCCCTTCCAGTAAAAAAGTTGTCTTTATTACAACTAGCTGTATAAAAAAATAAAAGTTTCTGTCAGGATCAATTTCCATTTATCTCCATCTGATCATTTATGTATTTTACATGGTGATAAGAACTAGACCTGTTGTTCACACATTTGATGCTCAAATCTGTAACATTAACTGAAATTCTTTAATGCTGTTGTACATGTGACACTTCTGAAGGAAATATATGTATGTACTGGGAGAAACTACAAGGATGAAAATGCATTTGAATTTCTGTTTTGATTTATGAACCTTTGTCTACTGGAGCAGTCCCACAGGTACTTACTAATCCATGGCTAATATGAGAAATCAAATAATATGTATGAGTGCAATGGGAATTTGCAGTGATTTTCAGCCATATACAAATATGCACTTCATTAACCATGACCTGCATTTATTTCAAGGGGGAAAAGAAAACTTGATTTATGAAAAGCACCTCCCTTCTGCAACTTTCACCTTTTATTTCAGAAAGACTGTGGCTGATGGGAAAATCACAGATTTACAACACCAGCTGCCCTCTCTTCTATTTTCTCTGCATGGGGAAATGTGTAAGAAGTTGGTAACACATCTATGTCAGATTTTAGGTTTTGTAGTCAGCTTCCTGATCAAATAGACTGCACTGCTGCAGTCATCACCAGATGGGTAAGGAAGGAAACAACTTTCCACTGCAACAGAGAGGGATGCACATGTGAGTGCATCTTCTCTGCCTGTGCCCATCCTTCCAGAAGAATTTAGTAAGGTTCTGATGTAGCACCACAGCTCCTACATGACCTCTCTGCTGGTGACTGCAGCCAGCACCTGAAAAACATGAGATTTGGTTTTGTCCTTCCTTTGGGCAGCCATGCTCATGAGGTCATCTACAATGGCTGGAAGATCATCTCATGGCAGTAATAAGACTAATGACAAAAGATGATTTAGCTGTTTCCTTCAGATGTAGGGGGTTGCCTCCCTGGATGGTAAAACTACTGTGAATTTCTAAATCAGGTTTAATTTATCTCTCTGTTACCCTGAAACAGAAGTCTGCAGGATAAGAGTCTAACTTGGAACTAAAATAGCCTCAAGGTTAGGCTGGTCTTTACAATGGAGGGCAGCCTGTAAATGAATCCTGTGAGAATGCCCAGAGTACTTCCAAGCACAAAGTCAGTGCAATATTTATAGAATTTTGAAAGATTCAGATTCCTTCTTCCCCAGTAGTAATACACATCTGGATTGCATTGTCATCGTGGCTATGCTTCATTGCTGACATCAAAACAAGGGCCTCAAACTATTTATCCCCTTTCATGAACTAAGAGTTTTAAACCTCTCCTCCTAATCATCACAATCAGAGTCAAATGCTTCTGTATTAGAAAATCTGCTACTTATTCCAGGTGACTATAGATGGAGATGACCAGAAAACCCCATGTGCTGCCTGTCTGACAGGAAGGGAAGATGAACAAATGACTGTTAAACTTCTCTCACACCCTCTTGACCCCTCTTAGTCTGCCTTTGGAAAAAGCACAGTAGAGAATATAGAACACTACAAAAATATCTACAAACACATAGTCCAGCCCTAACTATTCAGGGTTTAGCCTCATATATGCTTTGTAGCAAAAAAAATTCCATCTATTCCAATTGTACCTTGTGAGAGGAATGAGAAATACTGAAATTGATTCGTGTCTGGACTGTTTTGTGTGTGCACAGAGTCAAAAGTTTGAAATTGAAAGGAATTATCTTCAATTTGGAGCCATTTAGTCAACACCTTTTCCCACTGCTGGACTCTCTTTTGCTGCAGAACTTATTTATTTCTTCAGTAAAATTATGAATTGGCTCAACCACATACTTTCTATAATCACAGCAGCTTGCCAAATGCAGGAGGTTGATCAAACACAGAATAACTCTTAAAAAAAAAAATAGATTCAAAATATATTTCAGGGCAACTTTTATAAAACAATAAGCTCTTAAGAAGAGTCTTTGGCCATTATTACATTTCTGCATTGTCCAGAACTGGGAAAACTTCAACTACTTTGGGAATATTTTAAAATAACAGGAAAACTAAAGTCACTGAGTTCCTGAGAGGGTTCTTTGAAGCATATAAACTTCACGGCTCAGTAACTGATCTGCTTATCCAAAAATGTTTTTAATTTACCTCCTTTTCCATTTATTCTGTCATCGTATTATATAGATTATATATTTTCTGTGCAATATCCAGACTTTTTTGCACATGACATATAAAGTTGGAACTTTATATGGAAGATTAAATTTACAGATATCTGAGCCGTTACCTTACCAAAACGCCCAAGAGACTGAAGTGGATTTACACAGGACCAAGACAGGCTTCTTTTTGGAAAGTATTATGTATGAAAGTCTACAAGTCTCCCAGCTCCTCAAAGTCATGTTGATAATGAAAAGATCTTTAGGATAAAACAACAGCAACAACAAAAACCCTCCTCTTTTTTTTAAAAAAATATTATTTAACATGAGCAATCATAAAACATGAAAGGAGCCTTGGGAAATACAAGTTTAAGTACCTTGGAGCGAATGAGCTGAAAACATTTTATGTGGTGGCTGCAAAAGTATCAAGTGAGGCATATAAATTGTCTAAAATACACATTAAAGAAGTGCTCTAAGTAGCCATATCCAGGGCAGGAATTACAAGTTGGCTGAATTCAGGCAGAATGTGTAAGGTTATGGATGAAACACTTTGTAAGGTGCAAGAATCAATGAGTTAAGCAGTTAATGTACTGTTGGCCTCATGAATATGAAGTCTGCTCTGAAGGGGAGACTGGGAAGAGTGTGGATTAAATAAACTTGATAGAGAAAGAAATTTGCTAGGAATTATATACTCTGATATGTTGAACAATGCAAATCAATAAAGTACTACCCAGGCAATGAAAACAAGTGATATAATACTAAGCAAAAAAATTGGTGTAATTGGGTGAGCATTAAAACAAGCCTTGTTGGGGAGAAATGAATGGCAAGAGGTAGTAAGCAGCAGAAAAATAAAAGTTAAGGAA
This sequence comes from Brachypodius melanocephalos, assembly GCA_013398615.1. NCBI lineage: Eukaryota > Metazoa > Chordata > Aves > Passeriformes > Pycnonotidae > Brachypodius > Brachypodius melanocephalos. Next base: position 2,286,764 of record VZSR01003371.1, read on the forward strand.
CAGTGAGGAAGCATGAAGCATTATCTGGGCTGATTGTGAAACACAGCTGGGAGATAAAAGGGTCATCTGGCATGCTGAGGAGGCAAAAAGTGATCCGAGAACAGGAAGCTAATGAGCACCGTAGATCACACAGGGAAAGAAGATAAATGGAGAGGTGATAATACAGGCAGCCAGGGAGAGCATTAACATAAAGAGGTGATAATAGTATGCAGTTGGGAAGGGAGACCGTAAAACTCGAAAGATAAATCTGACGATAAACAAGTACCAATATACTAGTCTGGGAAAAAAATAAAAAGGAAGGAGAAAATCCTTCCATGTGCATAGACTTCAAAGAACTCAAGTATTCTATGAAGATCACAATGGTTCCAATTCAATACTGCCAACAGGTAAGTCAGGCCTTGATTTAAGCAGAAACAGGCCCTGCTATGAGCAGCAGCTCTGTAAAAAGCCATAACACCAGGAAGAAGCCACAGCTGGTTGATGTATGGGAATGTTGAGACTCCTTTGCAGACTAGGCCAGGTGTGGTCTCAGCTGCTCTGCAATCACTCCAGAAATAATCCTGTTCATCTCTGTTTTAAATGTGGTAGCTGAATATGAAATGGCATTTTGAATAACCAGGTAGTTAAAACTGCTATAAAGTCCTCGCTACATTTTTAATGTTTGAAAGTCATTGCAGCAGATGTGATATGCATCATTTTTTTAATAGAATATCAAAAGTAACATGCCTTACAGAAGAAATCCAAATATGAAAATCACCTCAACCTGACCATCTCCACATTGCAATAAGCAAATGTTGGATCTCACTTACAAGAGAAAATAGTACATTACTCACAAAAAACCAAAACTAAACAAAACAAACAACAACAACAACAAAACCCCAAAAAACCCAACAAACAAACAAAAACCCACAAAAAACCCCACCAAAATTAGGCAAATCCACACCAAAATGTAGCCCACTGGAAATAATTACTTTAGTCTGAATCAAATGCAGAAGAAGCTGTTTTATAATATGCATTATTATCATGTTCCATTTGCACACATATTTGTGCTATGTAGGATTGAAATTCAATAAGAATAAATAATACACCACTGAACTACCAGTCTAGTTACTGTCTCATCTGTACACAATAAATCTTCTAAAAACTTATTCTTGCAAGCCAAAGAGTATCTCTGTGGGGCACATCAGCATTATTGGGTTTTTGGTCAGATTAGGGGAACCAACACAGCCGGAGGTGAAATTATCTTTCCTGCTGTCACACTACTTGTAGAGATGTCTGTGGAGTGATTTAAATTCAAACATTCCTCACAACACTAAGTCCATTCCAGATGATTAAACTCACAACAACTGATAGTGAGAGATAAACTGTGTTGATTGAAGTAGATATTCGAGACTTCTTGAGTATGAGAAAACACATTTTTCCTTACTGTAGCCATGATATGTGAGGCAGAAAGGACTGGATGAAAGGAAAAAATCACCTGTTCCAGAGTTCATGACCTCATCATGCCCAAGAGTGCTCAGAATGGTGAAGTGGAATTGGGTATAGGATGCAATAATCACTCTGGACCATGAGCTCCATTCACTGGCCAATATGAGCCATGAATTCCTCTTATGGATGAGAAACTCAGTTGTGAGGAAATGTGTATGTATTCACAACTGGAGTATTTCTGAATTATCAGCCCTGATATGATTCTCTTGCCTTTTGACAGGAAGTACAAGACATTTGCTGTTGAAATCATGGCAAAATTCCCAAGAACTTGGATGGAGGAAAGGCAGCTCAAACTGTGCATATTCGAAAGTGCTTTAGTAAGTTTTGCATTATTTTGTGGATCATTTTTTTTAGCATATAAGCATGCAGGTAAGGACATTTTGCCATTTACAGGAAGAGCTTGACCACCTGGAGACAGTTATTTGAAAAATAAGGAGTCATATGAAGACAGGAGAGTCACATCAGTGATAATTCTGGGTTTTATTTTCTCAAATTTTCAGAGATCTGAAGTACATCTTCGATGCGCTCTGTCACCATTTGCTATTCACCAATTACTTAGCTTTTACAACAGTTGTAATTCACTCCAAGGGTGAATTATGCTTTTATGCCTGTTGAGATACTAGAGGTCAGAATTTTTCTTTGCAGAAAACACTGACCTTAGCAAGCACATAGAATTTTATTTCAACTTGAATATAGAAGCTAAGTCTTAAGATAAATTTAAAGATGGCCTTGGTTGTTTTTTTAATTTCATTTTATTTTCCCATTTGGATAGTTCAGCTTCTCCTCGTGCTATTTCTTTGATTTTAAGATATAGAACAAGATGATAAGGGCCTTGTGAGAGTGAGTTCCCTCAGGCTGTTCCTTCAGGTACAATCAAACTGGGTATATGATTTATCTAATTACATTCAGCCAGTGCTGTGGTGTGGAGCATCTGCACAGGACACTTCACGTCTTGACTGATTACTCTGCCAGGCTGACAAAGGGTACTGCTCACCTCAGATAGACCAATTCCACTGAACACACTCCAGCAATTTCCTGCAGAAACAGAGTTGGTGAGTGAGGGCACAGGGTTGTTTTATTTTTCTTTACTTTATTAAATCCATATTTAATACTAGGGAAAAAAAAAGCAACTGCTGGTGTATGCCAGCTAATACATGGGATCATTTCCATTCAAGTGCTGAATCAGGTATTACTCACCAAAACTACTAAAATCTCATTGGTATCACTATAATCAGCACTCAGGACCAGAAATGAGAATAAGGAACAAGTGAACAATTAGATCTAAAAGTAACATATGCATCCCTGCATCTCACATTCTGGTTTTGGGATTATTCTGCTGAAGGATACAGAATCAGACTGATCTTCAAAAATAGCTTTATGGGTCATTGACACAAAAGCTAAAGGCTGTGAAAGCAATGTGCTGATGGATATTTTCCCATTTTCTGACTTGACAGAGATTGTATTCCTTTGCTTTTTTAATTGAAAATTGGATATATTTTTCTACGATTAGAGTACACAGCAGCATGTGTCCGACAAGGCAGAAGAGGTAAAATGGAAATGACCTTGATGACAGAATTTCAATTTGGAGGTAGCTCTTTTCCACTTTAATGATTTTTATAGAAAGTGCAGACAATAGGATTTAATCATTCAGCACTGTTACCCATATGAAAGTGATGGTGACTTCTAAAGCAGTTCACCTCATAATAAAGCATCAGGAAAAGTATTTGTATGCAGTAGAAGGTAGAAGCTGATGAAGCACTGGGAAAGTCAGAAGTCTTTTACTCTCCAGAGGTAAATTCATAAAATACTGCCTATCAGTAAACAGGGCAGTAAAGTGCTCTAACTCTGCCAACTTCTCACATTTGTGTTGGGAGTGACAGAAACTGATGAGATCTATTTGGTAATTAGGGATGCAATTTCAGTTTTAACAGGTTTATGAGTATTTGATGTTAAATGCCTGAAACATCAGCAGTGCCTTGTCTTTCTGTGTGATTATGTCACAAGCTTGAAGGAATCTAAATCACCCAGTATTCCCAGAGCACCTGGTCATATTTTATGGGTTTTCTCCACTAGAAAGTTAGCTGCCAACATTTTCAGCATTGAGTTTTTCATATTCAGTGCCTCTAGATGTTGTAAGGGATGTTAAGTGGCAGTCACTCTCTTAATTTTTCATGTTAGCCATGGATAGTCAAGTCTTGTGTTTAATTGTGAGTGGTAGGTGGAGGGGGAAGGCAAAAAAAGAGGTTTTACATGTAAGATTGTTACTGAGATTTCTTACTGATGGAAACAGAAAGAAGAAACAACTCTGATCCGATGCAGGAAAACAAGTCTTTAAACACTGTTTTCTCATTTTCCTCTTCAAATTGTGGCTTTTTATGTGGGATTTAAGTGACATTTATTAAAATGTTCTCAACAGGTGAAGTGACAAAATATTCCATGGTAACTGCTGGCTCAGTGGCAGGTCAGCTCTTAAACTGTGAGGAGCTAGTCAATGCTGCTCCAGCATTACAATTAAAAAGGTGGAAAAGGCACTAATGCTACAAATTTTCACTTACGTGATCCCAGTGAGAAGGAACAAATCTAATTTTTATTTCCCTCCCCATTTTTTTCAATTTCTTTGAAATATGAAATTGTTCATATTTTTCGAGCACAGACTACTCCTAGGAGTTGATCCTGATTTGTCTGTCCTATCATGCAACTTTGGAACAGTACAACTATGATGTCATCATTTTTCCTACTTTCTTTTCCACATGAACTTCATATTCCATTACATCATGGTTGAAAGACATTTGTAAAGTAATGTGATTATCTAATGATGTCTAAAGATTCCCCCTTCGAGAAGGAACCCTTCTGCAGCTGAATCATCCTACAGAGTACAAACCTCTCAGAAAATGCTGCCCCAGAACACACTTTTTATTTTAAATTGTCCCACGTGAAAGAGAGCACTTTTCAGACACCCTTTGGTTACCAAAACCATAAATCTTTTCTTGTTCCCAGTGTCATGTCTTAGATGGGTCTGGACAACAAGACACCAGTTTGAAACTATTATTTTAAGTTTGGAAGACAGGAAGTGGTGCTAATAAATATAATTAAAGAGAAGGTTAGGAATTTGATTGAATTTTGTTCTTTAAAATTTATTTTGCCAAAAATAGCAACAAATAAAAGACAGCCCATGTATTCACACCCTTGGCACTCTTCTAAGATGGGAAGAGGATATGATATTGGAATCTCAGCAAACTCAGCCTTCCAATTAGAAAAGGATTGCTAAACATCACATAAGACACAAATGTATTAAAAGAATCCAGGCTCCTTCAGAGCTAAAATTTAAAATGCAGGTAACCAACAACCTTACTAGGAGTAAGAATGTCTGCCACTGCTGTTTGTACGTTGTCACTGAACAGGGCAATTCACAAAGCAATTGAGGTAACAGTTCTGCTAGATGTCATTTTGTCAAACAATACATGACACAGCCCTGCAAAACCTTCACCACAATTTGACCTACCAGGATCTGACATTTGCTCCAGCACTTTTCAACCTGGTATCACACCACAGGAGAGACTGCCAGTGCCCTGTGTAGGGATCTGGGTTGGGTGGTTGTGATCACAAGGCTGATTCCCTGCTGCCACACTGACACTGAACACAAAAGGTAACAATATCAAGCTGGACTTCCCACTGGTGATCAGGGCCAGTTTAGTGATCCCAAACACTTATACAACTGGAAAAGTAGAAGAAAAACATTTTACCTGCCTTAGGGTTTGGACTTGTGGGACTTTTGTGCTGCTTGTTGCCTTCACAATGATAGCTCTGAAGCAAGAGTCTCAGCAGTAGCACAGCTTAGGTTTGTGAGCAGCAGGACTAGGTGCCAATCCTTCCAAACAGAGCAGTACTGTTAACCTGAGACAAGTGCTTCATAACATCAAACCTCCTGATCCAGGCCAGCATTAATGTGAAGAGACCACTTTCCCTCTCAATTTCATCCAGAGCTTTTTTCCTTCTTTCATCTTAATACATGACATTTACACATAGCCTGTCCTTTGGGTCTGAGTCCTGCCAGCTCTTTCTCCAGCAAAGGCAGGCAAACCCTGTAATCCCCCGTTTAAAGGATTTTTCATAGCCTTTGCCAGGGGAGGAAAACATTCATAGGAAAATGCTGAACTCCACAAGTACGGAGGAAGCTTAACCTATGTTTGGTTGTCTATCAAAAACAAAAGGAAGGGGGTAATTTTGGCTACTGATCCTCTGCAGAAGCCGTGCTGACAATGGGCCTGAGTGTCTGCGTGTTGAGAGGAAACAAGAGCACTGCCAGCAAAGCCCTGCCAGCTCCTCTGCAGGGAGCAAGCCCTCGGTGTGGAAGGAGCAATTCCATCAGAAGGAATTTGTATTCTCTCTTACCAACGTTTGTGGCTCTCCTCCCACAGAGCATTTACAAACACTTCCACAACAGAAAATCATACACATATAGATGAACATATGCACTTAACATTATAGTTTCTAATGAGGGTGAAAGCATTACAGAAGAAATTCCCCTTATTCCAGAGATGAAAATGACAGGCCACATCTACACTTCAGGTCCTAGCCCATTTATATTTTCAATTACAGCAATAAAGAAGCATATAGTGAACCACTCTGTGATGTACACTAGCTCATACACATTAACTTCTGCTCTTATATTCAGAGAGTTATTAGCAGAAAGCATAAAATTTCTTACTTCTTGCTGCTGTGGGGACAGCTTACTTTCTTAGAGCCAAACTTTAAACCTTCTTCTCCCAGGAAATAAATTGCTCATCTACCTGATTGTTTTACTAGGTTGGCTTTGTGCCTCACATTCCCTTGAATAATTAATTTCATAAAGTAACCTGCTGCATGTTCGCTTCACTAATGTGCATTTTTCAGTTCCCACTGTAAAGGATCATTTCAGTGAATGATGGGTAAGAATTACAGGGAGAAAATACCACATCACAAGAGAATAAGGACAGATAAACAAAACTTTCTATAAAGAACACTGTCATTTATACTAGTGCAAATTCTGCCTCACCTCCCAAACCTTTAGTATAATTTCTCTAAATTCTGCACTGGAGCTTGCCCCTTAGGACCTAATTTTTGGACAGGATGAAGGAAAATGCCATGAGGGTATTGGATAACTTTAACCCTTTAAAGGATTTTGTTTATTCAGTTTGCCACATGGTACTTCAGCCTGGCTCCCCCAACCTTTGGCATGAGTTTTCTCCTTAACTCCTCTCCCTTTCTCCCCTGCCAAAACCCAAGCAAAAAAGGTGCCATAACTGGAGGCACCAGCTCTCAGGTGGATGCAGAGATTATTCCCGTTGTTACAGACCATGGAAAAATTCCCTGAAATTCAGTAATCTGCACTGCAGTGCCAAAGCTGCCATTATCATCAGCCCCTGGGAGCAGCAGGGCTATCACAGTGGGCTACTCAATCAGCTGAGCATTGATTTATCATCAGGGTTTGTCCTCTCTGCACTGTATTTATTGGCATCATTGAGTGGGATTCTGGTGGCTATAATGCCAATCTGCAAAGGGAATTCTGATCCCTGTCTCAGTTCTGATTCATGTGCTGCACATGTGTCAGCATCAACTGGTGCCTTTGCCTTGTTGCAGAGCAGTGAGCAGCACCAACACTAGTCGTGATTGTGGTCATTGCATTTGCTTCTGAAAGTGTGCTAAAAAACAGAAATCTGTGCATTTTCAAGGTTTTTTTTTTTTTCCCCTTTACATAACAGTAAAGATTTTGCAAAAAGATGTTTATGAAATAGAGGGTTAGTAAAAGGACAGAAAAAAATTAAAAACTGCAATAAATACATCCCATGCCTCTTTCATTGCTAAAAGATAATAAATGTTAAAACATAAAATAGCCAAAACATGTATCAGTGTGCTCAGTTATCGGGATGCTACTGGTGCCTACAGGGTGACATTACAAATGCAGAGCCTGATGCTGGAAATAGCAAAACACCCATCTGAATAATAACCTAAGACCAGGAGCTCAGTTCTCAGCTGGCAAGGACACAGCCAGCATCCAAACCAAAATGAGAATCAACACAGGAGGTACAAAAATCCTCACAAGCCAACACGAAATTCATGATTATCTGTTCTCCATGTTGAAGCAAAACTGTTATAACATGTGAAGATTTTCTTCTAAGTTTTTTTTTTTTCTAGTTGCACTCACACAGAGAAAACTCGATGCAGCCTAAAATCCCCAGTTTAACGATATCCTAATAGGGGAAATGATTTTGCCTGCCATAGGATTCCAGATGAAATAAGGATTCCAGGCAGAAATTGGCCTGGTGTTCATGAATAACTCACTCTGACAGAACTTACTGATTTATGGCTTCAAGCACGCCGTGCAGCCCATCACAATGCACATACAGCTCTCCTTTAATAATTTACAACACTGATGTTTGGAGTCTGGGTTCCCCAGCTGCTAATGCCTTTCTCACAGTGGGGTAGAAGGGATGCTCTCAGTTTGCTGAACTGTAAAATCAAACAGATTACAATGTGTCCATGTGAAAAATTAGAGATATCAAAATTTGGATTTTTATGTATGCACTGCAACATCTTAAGAGGTTTTAGTAGACAATATATTGCACTATTATATCTAAAAACTAGGGTTGTTAAAGAATTTCTCTATTGCTGCAAAATTTTGAATACTTTAACACAACACTGTTCTTCAAACTCACCCCTCCAAAAAAAAAAAACCAACCAAACAAAAAAACAAATCAAACCCAAAAAAATCCCACCCAAAAACCACCACAAAAAAAATCCCTCCTAAAACAAACAAAAAAAGTCAGGAAAAACCCAACCTCACACACATTCATTTTAAAGTAGTGGCTTTAGAAAAGAGAGTTCGTAGCAGCTGGGGATATACTTAATTGAAAGAATTATGATAAGAGAAAAGGGGCAGGAAAGATCCCTTGATGCCTGTTTCTTTCCCTTGCTCCCAGTAAAAATCTCAATTCCTTTAAAATCTTTCAACAGCATATACACCCTCCATAATTCTACTTCCAGAGGTAACCTTTACGTTAAAGAGTTGAAAAAACTGCTATTTCTGTAAGACTTCATCATCTAAGCAGAACTATAATTTTATTGTCAAAGTAGCTGTAGAGTACATGGTGCATCAGGAATAAAACATAAGGTTAAAGACTGTATTTCCTCAGGCTGTTAAAATATAGAAAATTAATGAGGTGCCCAGTTATTCCTGAGATAAGGGAGGACACACGAACCATTTGTCTAATCTTACCCTTATTTTACGCTTTTAGCAGATCAATATCTTCCTCAAATATTCATGTTTTTTTCGTTGTAGTCAGGATTTCCTCGATGCCACAGATCAGTTTATCCAAATCATCATCAGAAATCTCAGTGTCCCCATAAAACTGGTGTTGGGTTGCAGCAGTAATAGAAACTTGTCTGTTCCTTATGATACAGGTGAATATTCACAGAGAGCTCCCCTAACTGCTTTCTCCTCCTCTGTGTTTTACAATACATTTTCATGTGACTTTGAACAGTTCTATCATGGATTTTTTAATGCATTAAAGAAGATATTTCCATTTAAATATAAATCTATAGCATCGCTTTGCTACAGTTCATTTAATAATGACAAAATGTGTTTTCCTGACTTCTTTGGCTGCCAGAGTTTGTTTTATTCCTAGAAGCAAACAGCCCAGACAGCAAAAGAGCTATGAAATAATTTTTTACCATGAAATAATACTGGACACTTGGAATACATAATCTTTATGTATGTCTTGACTCATTTCTAGCTTAAAATGGGAAAATTACTTATGTGCTTTTATATTTTAATCAAAGCTTAAAAGATAAAAGCTACTCAGTTTGACATAAGGAATTGGCACCAACTCATGTCTGACTTCTTAGAATGACCTACGCTGCTGACAAAAACCATTAAAATAATATCACTGTTAGTTCGGTGCAAAACCCTTCATCCTGTAAGAAACAAATGGAGACAAATGAAAGATTAAAACAGCCCACAGGTGACTTTAACTTACAGTCACAGCTGATCTTGGTGAGTTTTTGGTACTTTCACCCCCTGTGTGCTCCAACTCCTCCATTCTGTTAAACAGCTGAAAAACAGTTATTTGGGAATGCCAAGTAAGAGACAGACTCTGAGAAACAAAAATAAGCAAAGAAACTCAGGGAAAGATTCATCAGTAGCAGACCCAGGTCTCTGCAAGGAGGTCAAGACATGATTCACACTGATGCTGTGCAGGAATGCACACAGCCAGCCTGTGGTTTACTTTGTAAAAGCAGCTCACTTGAATAAACACACAAGATACTCCTTTTATTTTCCACTGCTGATGCATTAGATCTGTGCTAGGAATGTCTGTATAACCTGGAGGTCAGATATCAATTATTCCTCAGGTTCCAGAGGAATAATCCAAGAAGCAAGGGATATTCTCCCCCCATAGTTTGTGGTCTTAAGAAGTGATGGGAAGTAAGAGTAACAGAAGTTTCTTCTGAACACCACTCAAAGTGAGTGGCTTTTTCTACTTTCTGGTGTATCAGCTTGAGTGATTTTTGGTGATCCTGTTGCTTTCTGGTCTCTTTAGGCTCTTCTCTAGATAGTCAACACAATTCCTTTTGCCTGACCAATATGCAAATAAAGATTTATAAAGGTAATCCAGCCTTTGATAAAAGTTTGCACAGTTTAAAGATGCTGTGCTTATGGAAGAGAGCAGCAGCTGAGGGGCACTCTGTACAAGGAGCTGACTGAACTTCAGCTTCGACAAAAAGCTTCAGCCTGCCCACTTTGCTGCCTTTAAAACACGCGTTCTAAGAATAATTTGAGAAAGTCCCCAAGAGCAGCCTGTAGGTTTATATAGATGAAGAAATTTAAAACTTGTGCCATGGAGTTGCAGGAACTCCACTGTGGCACACAGACAACGCAGGGAATTACTGAGTGCTGAGATTATGGAGCGTGGACTTGTGAAATGCTGACTCCTGTCACATTCATTTGAGAAACCCCAACCCCCAGTGTGCTGCATGTTGATAATCAGATATCACTGAAATGCCACAGTGTGGGCAACTGCCCTGTAATACATCACTTTTCTGCTTAGTCAGAAAGTGATAAAAAAGGGCGCAGAAAAATAATAGATGATACACTTCATTTTTAGCTCTTCTTTATAGATGGAGAAGAATCTGTAAGGGCTTGCAAGCCATCTGTTATCTGAGCATGTCAGATTGCTACAGATGAGAGAGAGTTTGCTTTTTAATACTACAAGAAATTTATAGGAATTCTGAGGGAAGTGCTGTTCAAAACATATGGTAGTATCCATAATACACCTGTTTTAACGCTTAGCACTCATTACTTTCTGGATTTAATCATTTGTCCATTATTAGTCTTTTTAGCTGCAAGATAATCATCAGATGTGTTTCAGAGAAAGCCGCGCAAGTCAAAATGATCCAACATTGAATAAAAACGGACTACGCATTTTGTGTAACCAACAAATAAAATCTGATAATATTATCTAAAATACTAAAATATTACAGTAGCACCGTTATCTTCAAGTACTATTTTCATGAGCACATTTGTTAGCAGGTTGAGGGACATCATTCCTCTCCCTCTTCTCAACACTGGTGAGGCCATGAGCAAAGTATTGTGCCCAGTTCTGTGTTCCCCCAGTAGAAGAGTGCCAAGGACATGCTGGAGAGAGTCCAGTGAAGGGCAACAAAGAGGATGAAGGGATTGGAGCATCTATGCGTTCAGGCTCAGGCCAGAAGGCTCAGGGGTGATCTTATCCATGTCTCTAAACAGCTGAGGGCAGGCTGAAAAGGGGTAATGTACCACCATACACAAATTTATCATCTCCTCCCAAAACCACCTGAGCAACAGAAAATGAAATGTGAGATTTGCTTATCGAGTAGAATTCTTCCAACAATTTCCAGCTTCGAACCTGTCACTGAGTAGTTCCTACGACATAGATTAGCAGGGTCCTTAAATGTAATTAAATTGAAATCAGGTTAACTTTATAAAATATTTTAAATTAAATGCAACACTTGGCATGGATATCACTGTTAAGGAAAAAAAAAGTTTGTAATTGAAAATATTACTGAGATACTAACAGATCTTATTATCAGTGACTATCCCTACTCTTTTAACACAGGACAAGTTTTCCTCTAAAATATTATCTATCTATTGATTAAAGAGGAAGTCTGGAAAACTATCTTCAGTCTTTTCCCCTTTAGATAGCTACTCTAACATGTGGTGAGGTTTCTTCTGTCCTTAGAATGGAAAGCTGTCTTGTGCATTGTCAAGTCATATCCTCCTCTCCTTCAAGCAGTTCCCTGCTCCTCACCCATAATTATTTTCTCAAGTGCCTTTGTGACAGAAACGACTGCCGAACTTGTTCCTCACCAGTAAACCCCCTCTGCATCATCTCACAAAAGATACTGGAGGTGTCATTTCCTTCTGTAAACTCAGTCAGCCCAGAAATCCATTTACACTTGTAAAGTCTCCAAATCCTTTAAGCATAGACATGCACTTAGAAATCATGAAAGCTTAAAGTGTGGGCTCAAAGAGATCTCTGGAGGGCATCTGGTCCAACTCCTCATTCAAATGAGGCAGTGAGGAGTTAAGAGAGGGTTTAGGAGGTGATCATTCACAAGAAACAGCTCCCACAGACTAACAGAACCCCTTTATAACCATGAATTTAGGGTTCTGAGCCTCTCCAGCCAGCAGTAATTCTTCTGGCAAAGTGGTGTTTTAGGACCTACAGTAATTACTGCTAGTGGGTGTAAACCACTGATTCAGCAGTTGCAGAGATGAATCTTTTCCAGATTCTACGGTATTGTAGGAAATGTTCCTTTTAACTTTCCCAGACAATGATCAATTCTCTGACCTTTCATCCCCATGTATGGGAGCATGGCCTGCAACTATGCAAGCAGGCACCCCTCTTCATGAATATTTAAGGTCAAAATTCCAACCAGACATCACCAGGCAATTTTTCTGTCCTTAATTTGTATTGTGGAAGGAAATGCTATATCCAACTTCCTTTTTGCTTTAGGTGGAAACTTAAAAATATGAAAATTTTGTATACAAACAGGGAAGAATTTGTTAGAGCTGCATGAAACAGCTACACAATTAAATACTACAAAAACGTCTCTAAACCATTATGTCCCTACATAAGAATGTTCACTAGCTGTGATTAGGAAAAAAAAAATTGTCCTTCTGTTAGGAAGCAAAAAGGCATCCACCACCCCAAGCAATTTTGAAGGAGCAATATGGAATAGTTAGCAGGCCATTTTCAGCATCATACCTGGAGGTTTCCATTAGTTATACTACTATTGCTCTCAAGAGATGCATAACTGATTGTCTAATTGCTTAGGCGATGTCTTGAAAAATTACTTATTAAGCAGAAAATATGCCAATAGTAATTCCATGCTCACAGAAACCAATGTGAAAAATATTTCAAAAAAAGCAATTACATAACTGTCTCCAAATTGCCATCATTAGTCATTTCCATCAGAAAACTCATTCTTTCACACAAATTCTCTGAATAGAAAAAGTGTTTGCACCTCAAATTACTGCTTATTAATGTCTGGTGAAAAAAGGTGAGCTGAAGGGACCTGCATTTGAGTTTCTCCTGTCCTAAAGGCTTCTAGCAAGTCCCATGGTGAATGCCAACATGACCCTCTGCAGCAGCTTGCAAAACTATGAACTGGCTTAAATATAAGCATATTTCTCTACATGGATAGTTCAAATCCTGTAACACAGCTGAGCAGTGACAGACTGGAGCTCCTTGTTAATGAATTGTTCTGCTTGTAACAACTCAACAGGCTCAGACAGATCCCACTCGTGTGGACATGCTCTGTGCCTGACATTTTAGTCTGTAAAAAGATTACATTTTTTTTTTTCCCTTAGGTGAAGGATATTGCAGGGACAAACAGAAAAAGAAGTCCAAGGTATTCAGCAAACAATTGTGGGAACATATGCAAACACAGACTACGTAACTTGTATTATGAGAACCTATTCACAAAGACCATTGGTGAGTGATTTTTAACAGATTATCCTTTTTTATTTAGCCTATAAACCTCCAACACAAGCCACAGGAACTCCACAATACAAATGCATGGTCAGACGCAGTGAGCTAGATGAACATTAGGCAAAACACTGCTACTTTGTTATCAGTTTTGTTGAAATGTAAAACCACCTGGCCTCTCTCCTCAGATGATTAAGGATTGACTTTTTCTAGGGTCAGGTAAAGGACCAGAGCACCTGTGTGCAATGCAGCATTCCCTGTATTACTCCAGGTTAATTTACTAGAGGGAAACCACCTACGCCTTCAAATGCAGTGTAGCTCACATTAGTGACCTAAACATGTTTCTCCCTCTCAGATGAGACAAGAGTTTATGAAAATTTGGAATCCTGCAGAATTCAAATCTCTGAGGAAATGCAAGAACTGCAGGTATTTTTTTTAAAGCCAATCTCTGATTTTGCAAAACTTTTTCCAAGTATTTTCAATATTGTACAGACAGCTCATTTTAGCAGAGGAATAGTTTAGTCTAGCTCTTTGAAGGCATGAGAAATTCAGGAACTTATGAAATATTCTACCCAGAGATAGGCCAGACATTTGCTTTCTCAGGTATTACAACATTTGGTACCAATATTTTTCCTGTCATATAATTTTACAGATTACATCTGCAGTATAAATTCAGCATCAGGGTTCCTTCTCCTCAGTTTGCTGTGCCCTGATCTACTTCCTTGAAGACATCACTTTTTTTGCAGTGTTCACACTGAAGTGGTCACTCCTAATTATTCTGGGCAACAATAAGAACTGTACCTGGTGATCATTCCTGTGCAGCTGAGATGTGATTGACAGGTTGAATCCAAAATTAAGCAGGCTATGAAGCACAGTGCAGCCTGATGGAACATAAAGCTGATCACAGAGTGACCATGTGTGCAATTATTACCTGAGCTGTGACTGTGAGCTGCTGTTGAGCAACCTGTGTGATAAATACCCCATTTCTGGTAATATATTATAGTAATGAATTGACCACAGCCTTCATGTATCAAACTAATTATCTAGCACATACAGAATTGCTCCCAGTGCAAAGTTTTCCTTAAAATTTCACTTTTTACTTAAGAATCCCCTGACATGGAGTGGTAGAAGGAGAACAATGTGCTGGATTTGTTACATGAGCACATTTATGCCAAAACATTACATATATATAGATGGATCAAGCATGAGAAATCGAAATATTTGCAAATACTACAGAATGATGCACACAACAATAGGGTTTTACTGTTTTGTGTTTGTGTGTGGAGGTGTTTAGCTCTGTGGAGTTTTGGGATTTACTTGTTTGGGGGTTTTTTTGGTTGTTTCTAGGTTGTTCTGTTGGGGAGTTTTTGTTGTTTTTTTTGGTTTTTTTAAGATCATAGATCCAGCTGTAGATGTCTAGGAATAAACTGAGCTACCCTGATACCCTTCCAATCTTATGCTGCTATTACCAGCACTAGGCAAAATTTGAATTCAAAAAAATTAAAATAAACCACAACAAACGATAAAGCATGATTTAGGGCAGATGTAAAACCTGACATGAAGCTACACCAGTAGCTGTTCCACACAGCCAAACTCAGCAGAGCAAGTGGAAATGCAAGAGCAAGACATTATCCTAAACTGCATCTTTATGCCAAGCCCCCCAAAGGATCACAGTAGTCCCACATTAATTGACTCAGAAAATTACTAAAGCGTATGCAATGAGCCAACTTTTAGCAGAGACAACAAAAGCTTTTGTCTCAGCTTTCATGTGAATTAAAGCAGGCCCTAGGTGAGTACTTCTATGTTTATTTCCTCTGCAGGTTTTATAATAAAATCTCTGCCTTCCAAAAGGAAGATATATTATTTCATCTTTCAAAGGCATTAAAATTCAAAGCAAACAGCAAATTCACATTTGCACAGTTAAGAATCTTAGAACTAATCTGAAGTATTCTCCTGCTGACATTCCTATGCCATGAGATTCCATAATGAACTAAAGTGTATATTTTTGTACTCTAATTGTTAACATAGGTGTGAACCAGTGACATCCATCTTCAATCTTAATTATTGTTTGCCTTTGAAAAGTAAGTATAGGCAGAAAAGAAATCCTCAGAAAAAGGGAAAGCAATGTAATTGGAGTCCTTTTTACATATTTAATCTATGTGTGATGCACATTTTGGGGGAAAACGGGATTTTATGAGCAGACTCATTATCTGTATCACTTCATTATATGGATAATGCAGAACTCCTAATTCTTTTTGCAGTTCAAGGAGAATATAAAGATGCTGTACATCTGAGTGTAGAACTGCTCTGCCCCAAACACTTCTCATCTTCAGACTAAGATTACTGAACATAGTTTTGCCTCAAACAACTCCACACTTTGGAGTAATGCAGATATCCACTTTTGGTGTGAAAAGGGGAACTGAGCTCTTTGCCAGTACTGCTGCCAACTGAGACTGGTCAGAGACAGGTTTGACAAGTCATCACTCAGCTGTCAGCTCACTGAAAATACCCTAAATTATGAGGTTTTGATTACACTCTCTGTGATCTACTCTCCTTCAGACTGAGGGAAAAATTCATCACAGACTGAGAGGATTGAAGGCACTCAAGAAATCTTGCTGTTTATCCTCCTCCAAAGCAGCAGCAGCAGCTATACTTGCAATCCTTCATGACAGTTATTTTTCTGACTTGTTCTTAAAAGCCCTCAAAGTTGGCAGCAAGACTGCATATCTTCTAGCAGGTCATTACACAAGCCTTTCATTTTAGTGGTTCTTCCCCTGCAGTTGCCTAATAGGAGTTTTGCTAGCCTGCAACTGAAGTCACTGCTTTGCAAGCAACACCTGATGAATAGGGAGAACATTTTTATTTTATATGTGCACATACAGAAGTTACTGTACTTACTGCATCCCACCCCACTAACTCTGTTTTAAGAGCAGTGAAACACCTAGAAGACCAGACTGTCAGACCAAACAGCCAACTACCACAACATTTTTCTTTCCAACAGCAGTCAGTGACAAATGAGTTAGAAACATCATGTAAAAACTGGTGCGGGAAGAGAGACTTGTAAAAGTCGCAATAATTTCAGCAACCGCAGCGCAGAGATTCCTCACATTAATTTCAAGATTTTACCTTTTTCCAAACTGATAATGTTTTTGGTTGGCAAAACATCCTTTGAAACGTCTACAGCTTAGTTAATCATCGCATGAAAAAGTTGAATAATCATCCCATAATCACCTTTTCTGTACTACTGAAGATTTTATATTCTCTGTCACATTTTAATTACAACAACCTCAGATCATTCTGTCACCCCTCAAAATCAGGGGTTTCCAGGCTGTTATTCCTCCCCAGACTCAAGTGCTCTCTGTCCTTCTTGAAATGTGGCATCCCAACCCATAATGGTGGCACACAGGACTAAGTGGTGCAGGGTTGCTGGCTATTTTTGACACATTATTTGTGTCTCAGAGTAAAACCTTGCATTTTTCTGTATTTATTAACATATTTTAAACATTTTCTGACCGTATTTTAAAACTGGAAAAAATAATTTCAACTTTTGCTTGCTCTTTCCATGTACCTGCAGCCCTGCAAATTTAATGACCACAAGCTATGATCTATTATCTAAAAACTGACTACAGTCTTGACTGGTCTCAAATCCAAGAATTCCAAGAAACTTCTCTTAATATATTCCTCTGTTTTGATAATAAATCTCCAGGAATTACTCTCCATATGTTTTTCAGGACAGTTTTGTACCCACTTTGGCATATTTCAAATTATGTTTAGACTATGGATCCCTGGGTTGCTTTATGAGAATGTCAGGTGAAGAGATTTACTAGAATTGTTATCATTACTTACTAAAAGGTGAAAACTCATGCAAAGAGAACTGCATTTTGACACTCTCTTTTGTCTACAGCACTTCTTAATGTGTTGTAGAAGGAAACTGGATCAATTGACCTAAATCCATAACAATTATTCACCTCCTTGTTTTCTTGTAATAACTCCACTCCCCAGCTTTTTTCAAAGACCAAAAGCAAATTCTCCCTTTGCCAATCCTCTGGTTACTCATTTATTCTCCAAACTGCTTTTAGAGGTCATTGGCACCTCTTAAGTACCCAGAATCAAGTTTACTAAGTGCAGATGTTTAAAAGTCTCTAGATTATAATCAGAAAATGTTAATGTATTCTGTGCTGAGGGCTTCTGTGTTTCTCAGTGGCTGCCTCTGTGTAACAGCCCAATTCTGGCTTGTAGTTTTTTGCCCCAAACTTAGGAAAAATGGTGAAAATGCTTTAGCCACACCAGCACATCAATCTGCTATTTGTGCCTCTCTTCTGAATATCAGGTGGATACTTTACCAACCTTTTAATTAGTACTAACCTAGTTGTAATTCTCAAAGTCCCTTGGTGACTGTGGCTCCTTTTGTGTTCTGACTTTTCTCATTGGTTATTTTTATGCTTTCTCCTGTCACTTCTCAAAGTGTCTATGCATGTATACATGCAATACACTGGTGTATTTGCTAGATTTCTTCATGCCCACTTCCATAGAGTAAAATTGTTTTGCTGGACAGAAGCTGCCTTGCCAATTTAAAAACAAAAACCCCTAAACAACACACTAAACCTAAATTTTGGTTCTTTCAGTTTCAAAATAAAAGTTAATTTTATTTTTCCTTTGATACCTCAGGCTGGAAGAAGTGATTTTCAGATCTTACTGTTTGAATGCATCTGGATTCTCTTCCCAGGTTTCTGCTGCAGAATGAGATACAACTTAGCCATTTAATGTAATATTGGAAGCTTAAGGAAAATATTTTGACAGCATCAGACCAATTGGAGTTTTTTTTCTGGGTCTTTTTAAAGCTGTAATTACTACACTGGTAGTAAATGTACCTTTGGAAGACAAAAATATCTCCTGTCTCTTCCTGCCCCACAGAGTTTCAAATAAGGACAAAGAATCACAGTGAGGATGTGTCTGAGGTGTGCTGACATTATTACAACATCCCATATTGCAACAAGATAACTGAGGCAGGAAATGATAAAAAGGCATAAAAACATGACTGTCAAGCAGAAGATGAGTAGGGAAAAACTGATGTTGGCTCCTTCCACAGAAGAGCTATTGACCACAGATACTCCAATCCAGGTTAATGGCAAAGCAGGAAAAACAAGGCAAAAATCTGCTTTTTGTGCATTAACTTGAGCTGGGGGATCCCTTCCAAAGAAGGCTGTAGATGCTGGAAGCTCACAAAGACTCCAGCAGGGATTGTGCAAGGTTTTGAACAGAAAGTTTGGTGAGGATTGCAACAAACACAGAAACCACTATGTTCTCTTGAAGAATTTGACTTAAAATATTGCTGCAAGCAGGGAACACTTAATATGAGAACTTGATTACTCTGCTACACCTAGAACACCAATTTTTGGCTGAAACATGATGCTGAGGTGGGTATCTTCTTCAGCACCTACTTTATAACATTTAATTTCCTGCAAATCACTTCTTGGCTGCATGTGACAACCTCCTTTTTAAGCCACCAAAGTTGTTCCTATTTTCCCATTCTTTCTCACTCTTCCAAACATATCCATATCAAGGTGTAATTGTGAAGCTTCTTTTCCTGATTTTGTATTCTAGCAATAGATTTTCATATGATTAGTAGTCTGTAAACTCTAATTTAAACTTTTCTCATTAGTAGGACAGTCATTTCTTTTCACTACTGGATTCCTTGATTTCTAATAAAGTTTTTAGATAATTTTATGACAGTTCTTGCAGTGCAGTGAAGTGAAGGCTGTGAATATGGTCTCTGTGTGCTATATGGTTGCCTAGTTACTTAAAGCCCATTAGGAACATCTTGACTTGAACTCTTCTAGTAAATTTGGTTAAAATAGTTGGAATCTAGAAGGGTTACTGCAAAGGAAGCAAGTAAGTCATGTTCCTTCAGGAAGGCAACTCCACATTCCACATTAATTAGCTGCAGCACAAAGCATGTTTTATCTTCAATGCTGGGTAATTGGCCAAAAAGTAAAATGGAAAGACTTTATGCTTCTTTCATTAAAAAAACCCCAGTACTACATTCAGTGTGCTAGAGTAAAATTTTTGCTAGGGAATTTGTTTTTTTATTTATTATTTAATAACTTTTTTCATTATTGAAGTATATAGACTTTTGTGTCCATGAACATAATGTCATCTTTTTACAAATTCCCTGTTCTTGTCCCAATAAAACTGAAACACCAGAACTAATAAATACAGTTTTATTTTCATGCCTCCAGCATTTTTAGAAGCTTTACATCTCAAGTTGACCAACGCAATGAGAAAATTTCCTGCTCTGCTAAAATCCATATCAAAGACAAATTTTCTATCCAACAGCCTCTTACTCTTATAGAGGATGTTTATGATGAGAATAATTAAAACATCCCATTTGCTTTTTGTGTCTCCTCATATTCAAAAAAGGATTGTTGCTCTTTTAATCAGTCCCCCACCAAAATCTACATTGCAAACTCTTCATTAATTTGCTCCAGTGCAAAGCAATAGATAAAGAGGCGTTGACTTGATTTTCTGTGGGATTGGGAAAATTTTTTTCACCTTTTCTTTTGTGGAACAAAACCGTAGTGGAACAGATTATTAGAGATAGGAGTTCAAAATATACATCAGATGGCACAGGTTTGCATGCACAGCAAGAAAGCCACAGTTCAACCTAAAACAGCAGCACTTTATTCTACTTTTATTATTTATCACAACCTTAAATTCTTGTTTTTCAAATCTTAATAGATATTTCCTATTTACATAAGCAGGTATAAAAACAGTTAAGGATAAATAGAACATTTTGTCTAAAAAGAGAAAATCCTTCTCCTCCTCCTTCCTTTCTAGGTCATCTCCTCATTATTGCTCGTTAAGAATTAGAATTATGCCATATGTACAACTATGCTGCAATGACACACATGAAAATCATTGGGAAAATACATGATTAATCACTGCCCAGCATGATTCAAGGTGGAAACTGAGTCTCAAATGAAAAACAGGAAAATATTTTAAGACATGTATTGTCTTAAACTTGAACCAAACCCCACGTGCTGAGGATACAGCACTTCCACCTCGTGTCACCACAGAAGAAAGTTTCACAAGCTGTGTCCATGGTAAAGCTTTTCTTCCTTTGTCTGTGAATGAGTCCCCAGTGAATTATCCTTATGCAAGACCTGACAGAAATTCTGTTTGCTGTTGATAATCACCATCTCTCTACTTAAATCTTCCTCATTTGCCTTCTCTCCTCAATGCAGGTTCTGCACTAATACACAGGGAAAAGGCTGTGAACTGTAATAGAGACCTTGAGTGACCCCCACTATTTACTCATTTAGGAAATTTTTAAAAAAATTCTAAATGTACTTTTTTTTCTTTTCTTTTTCTTTTCTTTTTTTTTTTTTTTTTTTTTGTCTTTTAAATTCTCAGTCTCCCACCACTGGCAGAAACAAGCCAATCAATTCAGGAGTGACGGTCGAGGAGAAGGAACCTGGGCACACATGCAGACAGCACATCCACACACTCAGCTGACAAAACCACTACTAATAATGCAATGGAGAATGCAAACCAACAGCTCTGGAACACATCACAGCATTAAGTGATTATCTGAAAAAACCTTTAAGGATTTAAAAACACTGAACTAGAAAGTACCATATTTGCATTTGCTTAGCAGTACATCAATAGGGATTTCTTTTTCCCTCCTTTTTCCCTCACTAATCCAGGCAAACTTAATTGGACTTAGATCGATTTAAAAAGCAGCTTTGACTTACTTGGCTACTGATCTTCTGGTTTAAAATGTTTTGATCTGCAAAACACACAATAATATTTATTTCTTATCCTATCATTAAGAGCCTGATTTTGCTGGATTTCAACTGAATAACATGACAAGTTTGAAAGCACTTTTAATTTAGGTCCCTGTTGGCCTTAGGTTATATTTGTTCTATCCTGTGAAGAGTGGTACTTTCAGATTCTAATCCATCCCATCAACAAGACAGTTTCAATCCTTTTTTTTTTTTTCATTCTTTCCTCTTTTGTCAGTAAATAACTCACTCACTGAATTACTTTAACTGGAATATGGCTAATTCTTACTTCCCTCCCAAAATTCCTGAAAACTATTTTGATGGAGAAGTTTACAAAGTTCATTCATAAATGAACACTTTCAGTTCCTGCTCTACATTTTACATATTCAATTCTGGCACCTTCAAGTAAAATTCTGCAATCTAAATTAGATTTTTCTTCAGGTTAACACCTGGATGCCTCTAAATGGAAGGAATTCCAGTAGCCCTGGAGAAGAAATAAGTATTTCAGATCTTCTTAAATATATATTTACTACACTATTGTTTCTGATTTTTAGCACTTAAGACTTTTATTTTTGCATTTCATGTCTCAGGATCAATCAACAGATTAAAAATACCATGCTGAACATCTCTCACCCTTACTCCTGAAATAGAGGGTATTTGATTTTCCTCATTGTATACAAAACTGAGAAGACTACAGCACGTTGGTTGACTATACATGATGGGCAAAACCTGAGGTTCTCTCAGATTAAGGTTTATTGTTTTGAATTGTTTGATCAGGACATACATGCCAACAGCTTGATAAATTATACTTCTTTCCCTGGCCATTCCCAAAAAAATTGTCAACAGAAGTGGAATTATTGGGTGTCAGTGTTGAGTAGTTCATTTAAAAAAACAGACTTATAAGCCTCAAACATTTGGAATATTTTCCATTTCAGTTATTTTCAAAGAGGGATGCAAAAAGAGTATCTTCAGTTTGTTCTAAGTATTTGTTTTGAAGTAAATATAAGAAATTGAGATCAATACTGAATGCTTTTCAAAACCTTATAGGAAGGATTAATGGTAAATATTTTTTTTCAATCTGTTGCCTTGCAAATGTGTGAAATGTGGTTTTTTCCTCTCTCAGAAAGACACTGAACACAGAAGCATGGAATTGGAGCACTGTCTCTTACCACCTTCTAATTTAGAAAGATACTGAGCCAAGGATGATCCTCCTTCAGAGCTGGTGTTTTCACATTTCAGTTCAACAAACACCAATGTTATTCTTGCATAATTTGGGGGTTTTAATCTCTGACTCATTTCCTATGTGTAAAATGAAAAGAAATTTTTTAGCAAAACTTACTTTTTCAACTTAGTAACTAATAACTTTAGCACAAGAAAGTTTCATTATGCCTTTGACAATCTGACTGACTATTACACAGTACGTGAGTACATGCTTTAAAAAATAAACTTCTTTAAATATTTATTTCAACATACATCATCTTAATAGTCTGCAGATTTATTCAGGATCCTAAAATATTCCTATACCTTAAAATATTTTCATATAGGGCTGTATTTACATAAACGTTGTGGGCTCCAAATCCCACTGATTCATTCAGTTTGGAATCTATCTATCCTTGCACTTACCTCTTGACACATTTGCAGCTGAATAGCTGGTGAGTGCCACCACAACTGCAAAATAGGTTGTTCCAGTATGATGAGGTCACCTAGGGAGGCTCCCAGCACAACTGTCACACCTCTTTGGAGAGTTCCAGCTGTCTGGTACCACAGGAAGCATGAGTCATTGGCAGAAAATGCCACACGGCTTTACAGGTTCCTTAAAAAACAACCATCTTTTCTTCCTCCAGTCTTTGTCTCTTTGTTTTAATTAAAACAATTATATACAGAATTCAGAGATTCAATTATCCTCAAAAAAATCTGGGTTATCAACCTTCTGAGATTTTACAATGGGAGTAAACTCAGCCATCCTACCCAGAGATGGAGATTTGGTTACTGAAACAAAAATTGACTTAATAGAACAGTCAGGATCCTTCCTTCTGTCCTGGCTCACTTCTTTGCTCAGTAGTCTGGTGACACTCCAGATAGTTTCTCATCTGTAACATGCTTTCACCTGGAGCTTTGAGCAAAGATAGCTTTCACTTGTGTCTTTTCCCCGTGACCTCCTCTTCTGCTAATGACACCATTTAAAACCAGCTAATGGAAGCTGGAGAAAGCCTGCCACTTGACATTTGCAGTGCTGCAGAAAAAAATTAAACTCTGCATTAGTGACTAAAAGAATTGACTTGCTCTCTCATTGTCTGCTTCTTGCCAACCTGACAATCCTTTCCTATTTCAATCCCACTTCAGGGAAACTTCTCTTATAAAAGATATGAATTCAACAGTAAATGAATTGCCCTTTCTGGCACAGGAGCTTGCTCCTTTGAATCTTTCTGTTCCAGGTTCATTTAGGGTAAACAAGACAGCACCTGTGGCAATGACTGTGCACAGCTGAATTAATTCTATTAACATTGTAAATTCCAACGGGACAGGGTTAACTGAACTCCAGCCAGACAAAGAGCAGTAAATTGCTAAACTGAAAGGTTAAGGCATTTGGATTAGGTTTGCTCGCTCTCCTTAGAAACTCCAACCCACAGCAACCCTTCAGATCAAGTTTTTCAGGTCAGAATGCAGAGGAAGGTTGTTCAGCTGTCTAGCAGGGTGATAAATGATTTTCCTAGGCTGTGAACATTTTCATAGTCTGCAGAGAGAGAAATTTAAGGTCTTCTAAGGTTGAAATAAATGCCTATTTCAGAGCAGACACTTAAAGCATTTACCACAAAGTGGGGGGCATATTAATGCCCAATCTCAGCCTCGTGGAGTGCAGAGGCTTGAACCAGACAGCTCTGCCCCAGGTAAATGCTGTAACCACTGGAATACCAGCAAATCTTTGATGGTATGCACAGAAAACCCTTAATAGCAGAGATGGGGAGAATTTGAGAGTGAGATTTCTTGTCAAAACAAGAAGAAAGGCATCCAATTCAGCTATTTATCTGAAGCTGTCTGAAAGAGCATTTACACTTGTTCCATTTATGGCCTGTATTTCACAGCACTCAACAACTTTAGTGATAAGGATGCTCATTGAATTTTCAGAATTGAATATATAGTCTCTGGTCCAAATCATCTACAGAAGACTCTTCAATCTGAGCAGATATCTGTATTTCAAATTGTCTTTTTATTCCAATACTTAATATCTCTCTTTTTGTTCATCTGCAGTTTGCTCCAGCTCCCCAGGTTTTTGAAGAAAAAAAAAAAAAAAGCAATTCACTGGAAGATTTTCAACATTTTTATGTAGATACATAAACACCTAGAGACCAGTATCCATAGCCAGGTGTGTGACAGCCAGTAGAGAATAGCTGATGAGTAGAGAACACCTCCTCTCCACTCTGAAGAGACAGCGATTTCCAAATTGATTTGATTTCCAAAGATCTGGTTTTTTTGTGTCTTGTTTGTGTGAACCAAATCAGCTGGACAGCATGTATAAAAGCACAGGTCTAATGCTTGAATCATACAATTATCCAAACTTCTCAGAATTGTGCTCACAACCAGAGCACACACCAGCTAATAGCATTTGAACTGATGGGAACTATATAGTAGTAAGAGAGCCAAGAATTTTTAGGCTGGGATTTAGAAAGTCCCCATAAGTTAACCTTAGGCAAGAGAGACTGAAGAGTCAGTGCCTAATCACTCATCCATGACAGTACTATGGCAAAACAAACATTTAACATTTTTTAATTTGCCAAGAAAAAAAAAAAAAGTAATACCATTTTCTCATAATCACTTCAGAGGAAGGATTTACAGAGTATTGGGGTGAAAAAAAGAAATAAACATAGAGATGTTTTGTTTTAAGATTGACTAAGAACCCAATGAAGACAAAACCAAGATGGAACAACAAGTAACTGCTGTAAGTCCTCAGAAATAAAAAAGTTCCACTGGAGAGCTGACTTTTATTCCATGAACATTAAAAACTGAAACTGATTTTTCTTTTCCTTATTATCACCTCTTCTTAGTCCATCACTTTTCAAATAGCTTTGTTTTATTTTTTCCTCACATTTTCAGTTTCTTTTTGCTCATTCTCATAGGCAGCCTCTTTTTATTGTGTGCCATTATCCATTTCCTTATAATTTTCCCAGAGAAAAATACTCCTCTATATGCAGAATTTATTTCAGAAACAGTAAACAGTGTAACATTCAACTACAGAGTCACACAGGTAAGTGAACAGCATGACTGGCAAAGGAAAAGTGAAAAATCAAGGCTGTATTTTAAAAAGTGGTCAACCTAGAAGACAGTGAATGGAACTGGACATATCTTGGAGTCAAGAGCCAAAAACATTTCTTACAGCTGGTGATGACAGAAAGTGAACATATGGAGCAAGTGAGGAGAGAAACACTGGAGGAGTGAAGAATACTCGGAAAGTTAAATCATATTACAAGGAGTAATTTATCAAATTCTCCATCAGGGTGCCCTTCCTGCAAGGACTTAGGATGAGGATCTTGATAACTTCTTGTAAAAGTTGAAGAAAAAGAAAAATAGGTAGAAGCCACCAGGGACTGAGAAGTAAAATAAAATTAGTACTTGCTGTCCAGCTTAGGAATGAGTGGTTGTCATCCTGACCATAAATGAGTTTAAAGACTTAAAAGGCAGAAGTCAGAAGCCATTGCTTACACTGAACCTCTACAACTTCTGCTGACAGATTCTCTTGACTGGACAAAACCACAACCCTTTATTGGTGGATATAGCCCATTTAAACAACTCACACCACCATTCAAGGGGGAGAAAAGGTATGTATTAAAAAAGATCAAGTTATTCCTATAATTAGAACTTTACAGTGAAGTTAAATGAATGTTATGACCTCATTTTCCACCAGACACAAAAAATCCATGCCATCTTCAGGAAAAAATAAATAATAAGGACAAAACTCCTAATTAATCAGGACCAAATTAAAAGAGTGTCAAGTACAAAACACATAGATCATCCCCAGGCAAAGAAGAGTTCAGTGTTTAATCACTTTTTCCAATGTTCAGGTAGAATTTGTATCTGACAGAGCAGCTCCCTAAGCTTCTTGTACCAATCAAATGTACACCAAGGTCAGTGCTCGGTGTTGTAGCACTCCAAGGAAGATTGAGTGGAAAGTCCTGAATTATAAACAGCAGGGAAGAATATGCAAACATCAGGTACCACAAATCAGCTGGTGCAAGATAATTTGTTGAGGAAGACAGCTGTTCTCGAGAGGAACCCCAGGAG
Organism: Brachypodius melanocephalos; assembly: GCA_013398615.1. Lineage (NCBI taxonomy): Eukaryota > Metazoa > Chordata > Aves > Passeriformes > Pycnonotidae > Brachypodius > Brachypodius melanocephalos. Next base: position 2,313,318 of record VZSR01003371.1, read on the forward strand.
TAAGAGGACCTGAGCACTCATTTGGCTCACCTGGCTACATTTATTTTTAAGTCTGGGTGGTCCCCAGACCTTGAAGGACTTGGCTGCATAACTAACATAATTTTGAAATGAGCTAAACACTCATTGTTCACACATATCTCAGTAAGATTTACTGACCACAGAGGGAAGCTAAATAACCAACAGGGAAACTGATAAATTCTCTACTCAATTATCACTCCATGAGATGTGTTCCATCACTCAAGTTCTGATCACATCCTACAAAGCCATTTAGATGTAGAACTGTGGTGGAAACTAAGAGGAGTCCAGAGCAGAACTTTGTTTTTAATAACCATTCTAAGAACCAGAAACCAAGAAGTCAAAATCAGTCTTACCACTACACTGAGCATCTTCCTAATCCAAACCAAATATTTAACATGAACACAGTTTTTCCCAGCACTTTTTCCAGACAGAAATAAAAGTTCTATATGTGCATCTATCAAAGGCAGTGATAAAGAACCCATAATTTATCTCTTCTATCAGTCACTGCAGCCGATGAATCACTGTGACATGTAGCAAAACACTGACTGCAAAGAAAGAAACCTCTCAAGGCCCCAACAGCATTTTCTTCTGAGCCAGATGAAGTTCGTTGTTGATGAACTAGTTTTACTTGGAACTGCAGGTGAATAAAAAAAAAAAACAAAACTAAAGCAAGCAAACAAACAAAAATCCTCACCCCAAACCAACCAAAAATGAATGATTAATCATTTTTAATGAGACTATCATTCCACTGCTATGTCAATGGAGTAATTAATAAATTTAATAAAAATTAAAAGACATACCAGCTCAAGTTAAACAAAAAAGCAGAATTACTCCATTCAAGCAGTGAGATAATTTGCAAGCCATTTTACTGATATGCAACTTAATATTGCCAGGAGATCTAAAACTTTCAGTCCAAATGATCCAAAGAAAAGAAGATGGTGGTATTTATATTGGAATTTCCATAATGAAGGGAATATATATCCATATGGCACATGAATGCCTAGAGCCCAATAACTCTTGGAAAGAAATGATAAATGCTCTCAAAAGGGCGTAATTAAAAATTACATTCCTTTAACCTTAGAGCTATAGATTTCTGTTTGCAGAACATATATAGACATTTACAGATCTATTGGGAAAATCCAGGATATAAATTCAAAGGCAGTATCAGTATCAGATGGATGGTCACTGGATTTGAATGCTACAAAGATTTGCTTTTTATATCTTGTTGATTCCTTTCAGTTCTGCAGATGGGGAATACGCATTAGAAGTTAGCAATTCACAGCCATGCTTTGATGCTTAGAAATTGATCATTAATATTATCTCCCTTCTCCACCAAAAAACTCACCCCAATATATTCAGAAGGCAATCAAAGGAAAGAAGAGAACTGCAGATATTCTTTGCAAATACAAGTACATTAAGCACAGCAAATTGTTAGCTACCAGCACAAAACCAATTTTTGCTTGTTTCGAGATGAATATATAAAATTGTAATGAAAAGGTTTCATGTAATTCTAAAACATTTGTTCAATAGGGTAACATCAAAACAAAAACAAATTTTTAGGGGGAGAAATAGGACTCCATCACTTTGTTTTACAGCAGCAAAATCTGCTTGTTCATCACCTACAAATCTGCAGAGTGATCAGAGTTACCACTACAGTAACACAAGCATCAAACTTCCTTAACTTTCTCCTCTCAGTCCTCCTCCTTTACTGAATGAAGTTGAGTGATTTTACAGTCAAAGGAAACCAACAAAAAGAGGACATGCCAAAGGGGAATGTGACCTGAGAATGCAGGTGAAGAAGGAAAGTACAAGTAGTTATCCTGGATTAATGGAAAGGAAAATCAGAGACAGTTCTCAGAGGTTTTTAGCAACTGTTTGTTTGAATTCAACCCTTAATACTGAGTATCAACCAGGGAATGTACCCTCTGTGACCAAAATGATAAATTAAAACATATAATAGAGGATGGCCATTTTCTTAACACGTTTATTGGCTAATGGTATTCAGAAAATTAAGTATACGAAGAGAAGAAAACAAATGTTATAAATCGATGTTATAGGCTAGGTTCTGATTGCTTCAGTCCTGCACAGTTCCATTACACCTCTTGCATCTCTTTTCATGAGTAAAGTGGAAAACATTAGCTTTAAATCACAGCAAGACACACATAATTACTTAATCCTATGCAGAAGGATCATGTGTGACAGTGATACAGCAATCCCTGTGAAATACTGGAGAATCTCCTTAGTATTTCAAACGAACAAAAAGTGCTGCCTCATAATCCACATTTGTAGGAGATTTATTAGAAATCTGAATTGAAGTCAAGCCTTTTAGTGGTCTCCATTTTCTGGTTGGTAAATCTAATGGCAGGATAGACTTTCCAAACGCAGTAATATTGATCTGGGCAATGCAGCATCAGTAAATTAAAATCAGCTTTTAGAACACCTCTTCATGCCAACTATATCAGAGGCATATACCACGAAAGGCTGCAGAGAAGATATCTAAAGTCACACAGAGTCAGGGCTACACCAAAAAAAAAGTTAAAATGGAAAGAGTCAAAAACTTAGAAATATTATTTGTTGCAATAAAAATTATTTCTCAAACGTTCTAGTCTTATATTTTTCAGTAGTCAACTGGAAGTTTTTGATGGTGTTGCAGAACCTACATCAACATCACTAATTAGATGTGGGTGACGGGTTTCTCTGGCAGAAGCAGCAAGCAAATGCTCAAGATTGCTATTAACTTAGTTTAGAGTGTCTTGTGCTAAAACCTCTGCAGCTCTGCATCAGTTTTGTGCCCGCCCTTTTGGCATTCAAGGCAAGCAAACAAAGCAATTGATAGTTTAAGGGGAAGAGACTCATCCTGTATCACAGGGAAATTCTTCCACACTCCTGTGCAACAGCTTTAGAAGTTTACACATCTCCCCTCCTAACTGAAGGGAAAAAGAGATTGTTATATTCTCTCTCAGAACAGTTATTGTTATCAGGCTGACAGCAAGACACAGTTAACACAGTTAACACTTCAAATGCTATTTTCTAGGTCTCCAAACTGTGGTAGGAGGAGTGGAGAGGTGGTGAACAGGAACCAATCTATCTAATCACAAGTATAACGTTTTGGAAACATGATTCAAAAACTGGATCCATTGCAAATTTTCTTGTTGTGACACAAGAAGGAACACGAAACACAAAATATATACATATATATGTATCTGCACAGGTTCTCTTCATTCAGCTCTTGTTGCTTAAGGTCATCCTTTAAAAACCTGAAACTGGGAATAAACCAGATATGAAATGTGCTGTAAACCTTAACATAGGTTCTATTAACTCAACATTAAAATTCAAAGATACATTGAACATAGCCCAGAGAGTATTTAGATTTGACCCCAGAAATCAATGAGAAAATTTCAATATAAACCCTTAGTTTGGAAAACACCTGGATAATGGCAGAAGTCTTTATATTGTTTAATAAACATTTTTTGGCACAATCAGCAATAGACTATAATTGAGTAAGTAATTTCCAGAACTCAGGGGTACTAATTTAAAATTGCTTCCACCTCTTCCTCTCATAGTGCAATCTATTTACCTACTTCTCAATTTACCCATCACAATCACATATTCTGCTTATGTTAGAGTTTAGTAAACTTGTCTTGAGAGGTCTGAAGAACAACTATTTCTGTGCTACTTTGGTCTTTTCTAAACTGGATTCTTTAATGGGAACAGGGCTACTATTATTTCACTGTTTATTTACAGAATTAACTGTAAAATGGGGAAAACACAGGATTAAAGCAAACCACGTTATTTTTCTTTTCGTTTTATATTCCTAGACTATGTAAAATGCAGAAAATTGCAAAACTCTCTCATCATATAGTGGAGTTGTTTGGTAAAATAAAATAAAATAAAATAAAATAAAATAAAATAAAATAAAATCTCCAGGAAAATGCAGATATGACAGTATTATACTATACTACAGTATGCTTGAATGTTATTTGAGAAAAAGAATTAATTTGTGACAGGATTCATATTGTAAGAACAAATATAACTTGCCAAATAAAGGCAGAAGCTAAAATAAAGAGTAGCCCTTGGAAGGATGAAACTTGTCAAATCAGTAGAGAGGGATCAATGAAAGATTTGCAAAAACACAACACTGAAAAGAAGTGAGGTTGCAGGGAATTAGACACAAGACCTTTTCTGGGAAATGGCTGTGTGTTTGTACAAAGTGCACCAGGCATGAAGGACTGGAAGTTTTTGTGCTTAGTTGTTGATGACACTTGTTCAAAATGCACACATGGACATCCCCTGATAATTGGCAATTTCTGTGTAAGTGGTGGTAGTTTGTCTAGCTTTCTCTCTCTTCTTCTATTTTGCAAAACTTGAGGGGAATCACTGACAGTGTTTTAAACATTTTGATTGACAGATTTCTTTATTTGTCAGTTGCAATCGTTGTTCCACCTACTCTGCAAGGCTAAAGCACCTTGCAATTCCTTGCTAATGCTTCCAGGTTGACTTAAATCAACCAGAACATCCCATGTTAACCCAAAATGGCCTGTAGACATCTAATGATCACTGAATTCTCACCACTCTTTGCTCCAAGTACAAGTGCCTATCATTAAATCTGCTTATTTAAACCTGTATCATGATATTCCATTTCCAGCATGTTGTTCTATAAGGAAAGAGAAGATAAAAGCTTCACAAAGTCAGTTTTGACGCTTGAACTGTAAGAGATTTAGATACAAAAGGGCATAATAAGCAAACTTAGGCAAAAGAAAACCTAAGCTTAAAAATGATGATTTACACCCACAAGTGTCATTTATGCACCTGAAAGTTTCTATCATCCTCTCATATATGAAGAAGTAAACTTTATGCAATCATCCAGTAACTATGTCATGACTTCATTTCCAATGGGGATGACATTCCAGGATACCTAAGGAATTTACACTATTGTTACACATATATGCATATTTTATAGATCTACCTATACACACCTCAGTGAAATCCTTCCTCCAGACCTGTACACATTGGAACATCTTGGTCAGGAACTCAAGCAAGCAATCGCAATTAACTCCCTATTTAGGATATGAGAAGTTATCTGAAGAGTCAATCAAAAAGTGGCCTCTGAGAAACATGTATACACAGAACTATAGGCAGAGGCTTAGTTATACATCTAAAAATTAAATACATGCATTGAAGTACAAGCATGCCACCATGCAGTACCTGCAAGAAGAGGTATCACACTCACATACATCTTCAGGAATGTCCCCACTGAAATATTATCTGAAGACAGAATTCATTTTCACAACAATGCAATCACTGAAGCTTCTAATTGTGTTCTTAATATTCTATAAATCTTAAAAGCATATTTGGCATTAATGTAAGAATAACCCTGAATCACGCAAAATCATGGTCTAAGGAAAAGGGCACCCACTGCCATTGCTGCCTTAGTGGTCTTTGTTCACACTGTTCTTCCTCTGCAGAATTATGTTCAACACTGCCACAATAAAAGGATGCACTGCCTCTACTGCTCTGCCTTCCCTCTGCAGCCCTACACAAGACAATGAAATAAAGTTGTTTTTCCCAAAATCTCTTGACACTATTGAAAATGCAGCTTCTTTCACACTCTTTGGCTGGATTCAGCACATTAACTGCAGTTACCTATTCCTTCTGTAGCACAGAGGTGACAGCATTGCAAGGTAACAACACCCTGAGGTATAAAAAGACAAAGTAAGATATATTCTTCTATTTGACCTTTCCTCTTCACAGCGAGAAGTGGGTGGATAGCTTTTAACCCCTCTCCACTCTTGCCCATACATAAGTTCCCTTCTATCATTTCCCCCACACCTATTTTTTTTGGCCCTTGAAAGATTTTTCATGATGATGAATGAGCTAAGAGAGACTGAAAACATGAGCTGAAATAAGTATTAAAAAACTCAAATGTTGATGCAAAGAAGGGTAGCCACAATATTCCAGATCTTGACCCAGAATTCAACTTGCTCTTTTTTTTCTCACATCAGACTTTGCTTCAAATTCATCTTTAAGCCAAAACCTTTGCAAACAAAAAAGGTCTCATATGGGTAATTTTAGAATTGATTAAAAGTAAATAGTTTGCAATAGAGTCTCGATTGTGGAACTCTTTACCACAAGATATTGTTAGGTTTAACTAGATTAAAAAATGATTGAGTATTCTTGTTACCCATTTATAAATATTAAAATGAGATGGCAGGACTTTGAGAAGATTAAAATTACATGCTTTGGGGCTTAAGCTAATTTTAATGGAGATTTAGCAGAAGCCCCCTCTGTGAACATGTCATTTACAGCATCCTTTCCAAATGTTTTCTTGTGCCTCCTTGGGAAAGCAGCTTATATTCAGCTGTCTCAGGGGCTGGCATTTCACAGGAGACTTGCTCATTTTGTTATCAAATGGCAAGTTTTGGCTATCAAAAAGTGGAATGGCTATGGCTCTATCAGATATCAAGGGTTGCTGAACAGGACACACTAAGCAGGGCATGCCTGTATAGATAGAATGTGAAGACCAGGTTCAGGTTGCTAAAAAATACCTCTAGCAACCCATGTGAGAGAAATACCCATGTGTGGCAAAAGTTCCACTTAGCAAAAAGTATTATTTATTATGTATTATTTATTTTAAGCCTACAGTGAAGTGCAGTATTTTGCCAGTGAGCCAGGGGCCAAGGTAAGGATGGGGTCTGAGTCAAAAAAAATTATCAGGAAACTAACGTAGCAAAAACAGGGTAAACAAGCTGATTCCATTTGTTCAGGAATTCTGGTAATTGCAGTTTCTGGGTAATCCACAAATAGCTAAAACAGGATTGAATTACATGGAGAGGTAATAGAGGAGATGTGTAAAACTGGCTGGGTGTGGCTGGGCATCGCTCAGGGGGTGGGGGGCCAGTGCTATGTGCATTACAGAATGGTTTGGGTTGGAAGGGACCTTAAAGATCATCAAGTCCCAACCCTCTGCCATGGGCAGCGACACTCTGCACTACACCAGGTTGCTCAGAGCCTCATCCAGCCTGGCCTTGAACACTTGAACACTTCCAGGGATGGGGCAGCTCAACAAGAAAGAATTTCTTCCTAAGACCTAGCCTAAACCTACCCTTTTCCATTTAAAGCCATTACCTTTTGTCCTATCACTAGTTCTGTGATCCTACCACTTGCTTTCTGTGTTCTTTCATCATTTTTTTCCCTTTTCTTTCTGTCCTATTAAATTGTCTTTATCACAACACACAGCTTTACCTCTCTCCCATTCTCATTCCACTGTGGGAGAATGAGTGAGCAGCTGTGCTGTGCTTAGCTGCCTGCTGGGTTAAACCACAATGAGGTCCTTGCATTTCAGCTACATTATCAGGTAGACACTTTCCCAGGGAAATTTCCTGGCCATTTAAATGTTCTTGTTTCACTGCATAGTGGGGGGCATTCCATTTAAACATGAGGGATAAGGGCTGTGGTTATTAAACAGAAATTCACCAGCTGCACCCTCCAGACATGAAGATTCCCAGTACAGTGAAAGAACATTTGAAGTTTTGCTTCAGTCGCAACCAAGAAATGGCTTTTAAAAGCTACTTCAGGAGATGGTGACAGCCTAGACGCAAAACCAGACAACTCAGCACTGGCCACAAAAGCATCCCCTGCTCATGGCCTGTTCTTAAGTGACCCCTGACATCCAATACAACCATAGGGCTTCCTTCCTCTTTTTGATGCAGAAAAGCTGTGGGACAGTGTCAGAGCACAGTGAACAACACAGCACTAACAGCACTTAGTCTATCTCCACTAGCTAAACTGTCTCTAATAATTTTCCCGTGATACTAAACTTGCTGCTGATGTTGGAAAGAGATTGGATTTAGATACAGATCTCGTTGTGCAATTGCAGGATAATAAGAATGCATAAAGTGTGCAGCAGCCACTAAAGCATCCTTTTAATCAACTAGTCAGGCACAAAATTCACATCACATTTATGTTTCTGGGCTTTTCCTGTGAAATACAGTGACTCTGCATAACATAAGTCAAGACTCAGAGCCCTGTATTTTTGGTTTCTGTGCACCAAACCTTGGTTTATTATAAGGCACTTCAACTATGACCCCTTACATAACCTTGGTGCCAAGGCTAAACACCAGATATTCATTCCAAATGCCACAGTCATTTGGGGAAGCAATGATACAAATGTAGAAACTTAAAAAAAGAGATTTAGTCTCCCTTTAGCAGCATTTAATTAACTTACCTCCCAACACCCAGCTCCACTTCTAGATTTTTGTTTTATTCACAAGCAAACTCTTACTGGTTTTGACAGCTTGGTTTACTCTCTGTAGCTGAGTGCCTCAGCTTCGTGATCTTTAGCTCTGGCTGTTGTCTCAGCAAGTACCTACAAAAATATAAATAAAATAAGTTTTGCACAAAAATTTTAGTATCTCTACTATCTAAATTATTATTAATTAATTAGCAACATACTGTTAATGCTCCTTTTTTCTCCCCCTAGAAGTCATTACAGATCTTTCCATCCCTTGTGGACTGGAAATTAACAGACATTGCCACAGAACTGGTCAATAATGGTGACTAATTTGTCCAAAAGATCAAATGATTCATCAAAATTATCAGTACTATAATAGGATTTTAAGGCAAATAAGATACATATTTTACAATGGAAGTAAAGAAATGTTCAAGCAGCTGCAAAAATGATTCTTCTATTGTACTGTATTTACTGGAAAAGTTTGAGAACCAAGAGAAAAGTTTTGTATAATTAAAATTTTTGATTAATAGAGATGAAAAGCTTGCAGTCAAGATGAGATTAAATACTTCAATTTATCTTGGATTTTCTTAAGGTCACTTTTTCTAATGGAAAGTACTTGTCAATGCTGACATGGAAGTTGTGTTATTTCTTCATCAATTTGAATTTGCAGCTTTCTGCTTAGCATTTTTTGGCTGGAAAGTTCAGCCCAGCTATAACAATTCGTTAATTTAGTAATGAGAAATGCCTGACTCCTGTCTTGACTAATTGCTCAGTTGCCCTGTGCACTGTGACAAACAGACAATCTCTCTGATACACCCACAGTACAGCTGGCTCCTCTCTGAATGGTGAGCCACTCATGGTGTACAAGAGGAAAGAAAAGACATTTCTGAGTAGGTCACAAAGGAAAATTTTTGGCTTTTAATGTCAATGCAGAATACAATTTCCCCACATGTCACTGGAAGACCTGCTCGAAAGTTCAAATACAAGAAAAATGCCACACACACTTTGTACTGACAGTGACTGGAACTTGTTTGCCCAGAGACTTTGTGGAGTCTTTATCCTTTGAAATACTCAAAGTTCAGCTTCTCATGGCCCTGAGCAAGCCCTTGCACTGAGCAAGAGGGTGGAACCACACAACCTCAAGAGGCTTCTACCAACCTCAGCAGTTCTGCACCTCTTTTTGGTCCATACATCTCCCCCCACAAGAAAATGCTACAGGTTTCAAATCTCATCTGTTCCTCCCCCAGAGCACTGAACAGTTCTTAGACAGCCTTGAGATGACACTGAACAGATGCCAGAGAGCAAACTGTCACCGCACAAATGGAAACTTCAACTCCTATACAACAGAATAATTTTCCTGCTTTCTGGTACTTCTATGACCATGATCCTTTGCATTCTTGGCTGCATTGTGATCCAGTTTTAACAAAAACTGTGGAAGCTATTCCCAACCAATGTGTTCTCTAACACATTACTCTGCCACCTTCCTCTGGCAATTTAACAAGTATTCAAGAAATGAGCAAGACAATTAATATTTTCTACTCTGAAAGAGGAGAGTATCAGTCAGCCACAACAACTAGATTACTTAAATTTCTACCTCTAGGAAGCACCTGAGTCTGTTTGGGGTTTTTTTTGGTTTGTTTGGGTTCTTTTAGAGACATATATATGTTGTACAATTTGATGCTTGTTTGTATTTTCAATAATTAACACAATGCCTTCTGCCTCTCACTGAAAAAAACTATATCGCTCTATCTCCACTCTACTCATTTGCTGTGGTGTTATGAAGCTCATTTTAGATACAAAGGAATTTCCCACTCAACTGAATAAGCACTTATACACATTGTAAATCTCACTCTAAAGACAAGTAAATACAAGTCAGGTATAGACATATTTTGTTTTAACAGGAGAGCATCTTTAATACTTAAAATAATTATTGTCTGATCTGCTTAAATTCTTAATAATGGTATTTACAAATGCAAATCCATTTCATAAAGCCTGAGCTGCAATATTAAAAAGTCTACAAATTGTACATGGTCACAGCTGGGGTTTTTCCTTAATAAAAGAAAAGTCAGAAGTCACTTCAAGTTGGTTTAGAAAGCTGTTCTGGTTTGTTTCTAAAGGGAAATTCAAGGCTATAGAGTCATGCAGACTGGATGGATTTCCCTTCTATTCTCATCCCCCTATACTGAAAAAAATCCCACAACAAAACAAACAAACAAACCAACCCCAGCAAAACCCAACTCACTTCTGCTGACAGTATCGATGAGCAAGCAGCACACATCAGCAGCTGTAAATATTCTGGTAACAGATTCTGGTAACAGACTTACGCATCATTTCATTGTGCTCATGGCTTTTTCATTGTCTTGAATTCAGACTCTGGGGGTTGTCCTGCCTTATTCTGTTTCACTCACACATCTTCTATCACATTGAAGCTGAAATGCAGCAGACAGGTGTTCACAGTTTACATTTATTCTGTCAGCTCTCTAAAAAGGATCCGTGCACCTGATCCAACATCAAGAAATTTTCAGGTAAAGCTGGCTTGGAGGAAAAAAAAAAAAGACATGAGAGAATCACTTTTTGTCACAAAGCTCTGCTAATTAACATGGGCTTTCCAAATCAGTGCTAATTTCAGCAGAAGTTTTTTTTTTTAAATACAACCAGGTGACATTTAAACATATTAGAGTGAACCATTTCAAACTTCCAAAAGTGAAATATTTCAATTTTTGTTTTGAATTTGTTTCTGAGTGTTAGGATTAAAGTATGAAAAGGGATTCTTAACAGTCACTTCTACCTGCCCCTACTGTAATGTTTCAATCAATCCCAAATAATTTTCATTTTCCCCTCTGGAAAAAAAGACTCTCATAAAGACATCATGCTGGCAGCTTGCTTCTAATGGGAATGCATACGAGCTTTCAAACACTAAAGTCTGTCACAGCAATGTAAAGCTTTCTGCATTCACAGAATGTGAGAAAATGAAACCCTTTGCTGATATCTACATCAGCAAAAGCCTATTCCTTGAGTGCATTTGTCATTTCATGACTAAAACATGATTTAGGAATTCTTGATGCTAAATATCCACCAAGAAAACTAAATTATTTGGAACATCTCACTACTGCCATGTCCATGCATATACACTCAAATACCCATCATATATAGCCCTTATTTTTTAAATTTATTTTTTACACAGTTCTCAGAGGCAGCTTTCATCCCCCTTCTTCTCTCACACAAAGGTCAGTAATTGTACTATTTTTGCACTATTCTCACTCCCATCAGTTCTGCTCTGAGTGTTCATGTCCCATCTTGTCTCTCGAGATTTAACACTTCTGAGTGCACGGTCTATACCTGACTTTACATCAAATTCTAAGAGATTAAGATGCTGGTCTTCTCTAGGTAGCAATAACTTGGTCTGTGCTTTTCTGAAACACAAATTCCATATGCAAGATGTTTCAGCCAGACAACATAAAACCCAAACAAGGTGAACTAACACAGGCTATGAGCTTAAGGCAATTATGAGAACTGCAAATAACAAAAGGAACATTCTATTAATAGCACCATCCAGAGAGAAAGACACAGTACCTGGAAAAAGACTGCAGTTTTAACAGCCAAATAGAGTCTGACACAGCAGCAAAACAGCAGCCAAATAAGCAACGAGCACCTCATTTGTTAGGCACGCTTAGCCCACCGAAAGGATGACTGATGACAAGATGTAATGCCAACTGCTTACATTGAATAACAGGAAGAGTACACCCTTGCAGCTCAACATTCTTAGGTTTTTATTTTGTATTTATGGTTGTTAAAATGACACTTCAGACACACCTACGAATACAATATCAAACTTTTCTACTCATTGTGCAGTGCATCAGATAAATTCTTCAAATATTTTGCTACTCTGTTGGTATCATCTTTTCTCTTCTTTTACCTTTTTAAGAGCTGAGGCTGAACCTCAAGAACTCAAACAAGTTCCAGATAGGATAGACAAACACTGCTGCAATACTTTTTTTTTTTTTGAACTGTCCCTCACCAGAGACAGGAAGCATTTTACAAGAAGAAGGATTATTAAGAACTCTTTAACAACGAAGTTCACTTCCAAAATGAAAACGTACATTCAAACTCTAATACTTCTAATAACTTCAGTTCATTCTAGGGAATTCATGCTTTCCTTTCCATTCTCATAATTTTAGTATGTAGAAGTAAACCAGGTTAGCCTAAACCTCTTTGAGCCTTTTCTATCAAGTGTACATTATAAATTAATTTTGCACTGATCAGAATGACAACCTGGAGCTTTATTATATCCCAGACAGTTTAGTTTCCCACCTGGAAGATAATTCACTTAATAAGGTATAAAAGAACTTGTAGGAAAAGAAAATAAAGTAATGCAGGCCAATCAATAAGAAAGTTTGAAGCTTAAGGCTTCAGGATGTTAAATTTAACAGTCTAGCAATGATTTTTCTCAGTTTTAAAAACCCAGCACTAATTCAGTTTTAATCTCAAATTACCATGTCAGACTGAAAAATCAAATCACCCAAAGCAGCACCACATCACAAATGCCCATGTCAGACCTCATAACCAAAATTACATCATTTTTTTCCCCCAACCATTTTGTATAATAGCAAAGATCCTAAATCAGACAGAACAGACAGGTTAGCCCTTGTGACATCCAACAATTCACAGGATTCCACTAATAAATCCAAAATTATCATTTAAGGCACGGTTGAAGAAGAATGGGAATAGCAGCTCTCCACTTTTACAACACAGGCAAATTTCGGAATTGGTCAGTGGAACAATTGTGCCAACTAATTAAAGAAAAAACAAACAAACAAACAAACAAACACCCCAGAAAACCTAATCAAAAGAACTCCAAACAAATCAAAATGAAGAAAAAATACTGGAAACCAACCAACCCAAGCAAACCAGTCCAAACCAAGCAACCAAAAAAAAAAATCAAAAAAAGAAAACTTTAAACCAGATCAAAAAGAATCCAAAACAAAATCAAAAAAAACCTCAAACAAGATCAAAACAAACAAAGAAAATAGTGGAAACCAACTAACCCCCAAAGCAAACCAATGAAAAAAAAACAACAACAACAACAACAACAAAACAAACCAACCCAAACAACAAAATACTCCACCAAAACATCAAAATCTAAAACAAACAAACAAAAAAAACCCTAAACCAACCAACTCACCAAACAAAAGAACAATAACAACAAAACAACCCCAAACCCTTCCAAATAACCACGAAAGAACCCCAACCAGTTTTGTTTTCCCTTCCTCGTGCTCTTACCCGTTTCCACCATTGCTCTTCGGCCCGTTCTGCTCCAGCACAGCAACTCCACGGCCCTCACCAGGCCCTGCTCGGTCCCCTGAGGGCCGCAGCCCTTCAGGGACACCTCTGTGGGCCACCTCTGCCCCCAGGGGAAGGTCTCCAGAGTCAGCATCCCTCAGATGTCCCCAGTGACAGTGTGCCTCAGATGTCCCCAGTGCCAGAGTCCCTCACGTGTCCCTGTCTGCAGGTGGCATCTGCAAGTCGCAGCCCCTGCTGAGGGCTGGAGCTCTCTCCTCTGACCCAGGGCAGCCTCCCCACAACAGCCACCCCAAATCAGGTCTTTTCCCACATCTGCTCTGTCCTGGTTTAGGGCAAATTTGGGAGAAAACCTCTGAACGGGGTCC